>APFE030035327.1:62939-81939 GCA_000404065.3 Pinus taeda | reverse complement strand
AGGGGCACAACAATATTAATAAGGGGTAAAACTACAATAGTAATGGGGTAATCACTAGTATTATAGGGACCCAACACTATCTCTCACGCCTGCAAAATTTCTAGATTGCAGTTGTACCAAAATTCTGAAGTTGCTAGGGTCAAAGTTCTGCGTTGTTGTTGGGTTAAAATTCTGAAGTTGTTGGGGGTCAAAGTTATGGGTTATTGATGGTTTGTAACTTTTAGACAATAAGAGACTACTAAAGTTTGTTGAATCATACTATAAGGTTGAATTTGTGGAGGAGGAAGGTCTTTTGGGTCTAACGTCTTGGCCTATCTAAATTTGATTTACTAGTGGAAGTGTTTGACTGGGTTTTCCCCTATAAAGAGGTTTTATCCCTAGCTGAGCACCTACATGTGGTGTCGTTGATCTTCGTGTTTTGTTTTTGATGATTGCTTGATAAAACCAAGATAAAAGAAAAACTCATGAAAGTTAATACGAACACAAAGATATCTCAAGCAATTATCAACATAAGAAAATATTTCTGCCTTTCCGATTTTCAAACATGGAATCAGAGCTAAGGTGAAAAAGAAGAAAGAAGGTAGACTAAAGATCTATCGAAAGGAGAGATATAAGAAAAATGTTTGAAGAAAGGTCACAAGGAGTAGAAGTTAGCAATATGACAAACTCAATGAAGTCAGAAAACAAGCTAGAAGGAACTTCCAACTACAAGGCATGGAAGAAGAGAATGGATATTATTCTTGCAAGACATAAAGTGTTGGATTTTGTTCAAGGAAAAGTCAAGGAATCAAAAGATGAAGCAAGAAAACCAAAATACAAGGAAACCCATATCATGCCCATGAACTTAATTGTATATGGAGTGAAGGACAATCTCATCCCTTACATATCTAATATAGAATTTGCTAAAGCAGTGTATGAGGCTCTCTCCAAATTATTCACCATCGATAAAACTGATTAAATAGCAAGCCTCAAGAATGAACTAAGGGAAATAAGGATGACAAGAGACGATATTGTATCATCATAATTTGCAAGGATATATAGAATAAGAGATGAACTCCGAGCAATAGATGAAGTTGTACCAGAAAAGGAGCTCGTACTTGCTTCTCTTCTAAGACTACCAAAATGTCGGAGTGCTTTTGCATCAAGAATTAGTAGTTGCAAGGATACTCCAACATTTGGACAAATTTGGAATGCATGTAGTCAAGAAGAAGCCTGAATATCATTAGGAGGAGGATGAAGAATAAAACACCTCTAATGCATATTCTGCTCATCACAAGAAGAAGGGAACCTTCAAGAATTTCAAAGGACCAAAGAAGAAAGTTGACCTATCCAAGGTTGAATGCTACAATTGTCAAAGGATGGGTCATGCTACAAAAGTAATTGTCCTGAAGGTCTAAGGAATAAGAAGAGAGAGAGAACATGTGAATGTTTCTGATGAAGCTCCATCTAAGAGAAACAAGATCGAAGAATATGAAGTCAAATAGATATTTACCAAAGACTCTTAGGGAATATTATCCCTCGCATATCCTTCTATCTTAAGTTTTTCATTATCTTCCTTTATGTTATGATTTCTAATGTTTGTAGGTCTAACATATATTGTTAGAACATTTATGAATTATTTTGATAAGTTGTAGGTTTCCCTCAAAAGGGTAGGTTTCCCTGAAAAGGATTGGATTAAGAGGGAGCTTTCACCATTTTACCAAAAGATAAGTATCATATTATTTGTTTCCTATTTTATTTTTGGTTTCCCTCTCATATCAAGTTTTGTTTGTATTATATGCTAATAAAATTTTATATTTTCCTTGGTAGGAAAGATTGTAGAATACACAAAAGTTATGCATAATACTTGAAGCTTGGAAGAAGTTCTATTGCAAAGGAAGCCTTTCAAGAATTGATTCCCTACAAGGTTTGTTAAAGAACAATTCAAGGTATGCCTTTAACTACAAGTTTTGTTACAAGGTTATATTCATATAAAAGGTATGTTCATTATCTTTTGAAATTTGTTTACATTGCTGACATCATTAAGTCTAGGGTTTTAAATCACAAGGCTTCTTGTTAGGGTGATTAATCATTAGATTAAATCTACTCTTATTATTCTTTCATTTGATCATTCTTGTGAAACACTAACCTTTAGGGTTCACTATAAAACCCTACCCTCTTATTGCTAAGGGTATGTCAATGTTGATTAGTGAAACCCTAATCTAATTGGGGGTTGTTGATAAAGTCTATAAATCCCATTCTTTTGAAGTTTAGTGTTTTGAAAATGTTATGATATAAACCCTAGATTTTTAGGGTTTGGTGATTTAGGGTTCGTGAACAAAAACTTTAAAGTAAGATCCTAGGAAAAAAACCCTAGGTGTATATATTCCTTCATATGATCGAAACCCTAGTCTGAATAAAATTGTTGTATATCTAACTTTGATATGTTAATGTTTGTGTCTTGGGTTTACCTAGTAGATATCGATATGAAATGCATCCTAGATATGTATGCAAGTATGCTAACTTAATTGTTGATGCTCATAGTTTGTAAAATATAGGGATTGTAACAAAAACCTAGTAGAGATTGATATTCTATGATGATATTGTTTTGAATATGATTTAGATTTGATGATAAAATCTAGGGTTTGCAACAAACCCTAGTAGAATACTGACATGTAAAAGCATATTGTTGAAACCTTAGATGTATAGTAGGATTGTTATTTGATTGAATTGTTGATATCTAAGACTTTGTGTCTCAAATATGGAGTCTTGGGTATATAAAAAAACCCTAGCAAGAAGTTGAAGTCTAGAATATAAAAGATACGACCCTTGTTGATTATGAACCTAACTAGGTTTAGGTATTTGATGTCTAAAAGCATGAATGAGTTAATGTTTCCATTGTAATGACATAATTAATTTCATGCTTATGTATATCTTTCTTTTGTTGTACTTTCTATTAAATTTTCCGCAGGTACATAGTCTTCAAGATGTTGAAGATGCTCATAAGTGAAGATGACTTGATAATATTGGTAAGAATGATGAAGGAAGCTATAAGAATAATGATGATCAAGATGACCTTGATGCCATAAGAAAGAAATAAAACCTTAAGGGAGGGCACATTATGACGGTGAATACATTCAAGTAAGAATGAAACCAAATGCGTGAAAGTACTACAGATGAGTGCTTTTGATTCATGAAGTTGCAAACAAAAGACTTGAGAAGTACTGAGCTTGTATTTGGTGTTGTTGAAGAAGTGAAAAAAGACATCTTCCGACAAGATGTATTTAGATAACTTGACGATGATATAAGCAACATATGAATGATTGAGGACACCAAAGATTTATGTTTACTTGAATATATCTTTAAAGGTTTATTACTTATTAGACTTGTGATTATGAAAGATCTCTCCATAAAAGTTTGAATGTTTGAAGCATGCTTAGATTTGTATATATATTCTATTTAGTTGATTAGGAGAGATGAAGCATCTTATGGAAATATTCTTGGGAGGACATCCGGTCTGCCTATTTGTTGATGTATATATCCTGAAGTAGGGAGGGTGTTGCTCGTCATGGAGCTCCAACCTTGGATACACACCGAGATCCCTGGGTTGGTGGTAGAGGTTAAAAGCTTGATGGTACCTAGAGTGGCTAAAGCTTGAGTCCACCTTCATCCCACCCAATTAGAATACCCCGGTCAAGGATGTAATCTGTAGCACTACGTGTGTTGTGACTCTTCATAGAGCATATCATTTTGATACATGTACCTTTATATATATGTAATTATGAATACCTCCCTAGTTAAGAGGGAGTGTTAAAGAATGTAAATAGTGTCAGTCTCCATAATTGTATTTGATTCATGATGTAATGTATTTGTCAAAAGAGAGAAAAAAGAAATTTTATTATTTGACTTATTAAAACATGGATTTCATGCTTGGGTCAATTGTTTATAGGTCAAAACATTCATTGTAGGCTTCCAGGGTTTATGTCAAGTGTCATTATCCAAGTCATAATGTAATAGACCCTTAGGCTTCATTTGTCAATAAATAAATTTATTTTAATGTAAAATATGTTAATTAGGCCTCCTCCACCTAGTCAGCCTCAAGAGGGAAAACTCGACCTCACCAAGTTAATTCGACCTCACACAAGCACCTATATAAAGGAAACAATTTGATTCATTCAGAGGACATTAAAATCCCTAACTGTGCAACTTTAACCAGACAATGTAAATCCCTAACTGTGCGATTTTAACCAGAGAGTAACTAGAATTTAAAATTTTTAATGCAAGAGATTACCTAGAAATCAAATGAAGGTGTTTTGGACTATGGTTGTTCCCACTGTCGCGGCTACCAAACCACCATTTTCCTCCTAGCCTATCTATGGTCTACTTATACAGTCCGCAAATCTAGAAGACAAATCTTCTGGCCCCCGTGTCCAAAATTCCAAGAACAATCAGGCTCAATCTCTCTCTTTGTGACTCTATTGGGAATTTCTCTCCCGTCTTCGTAATACTTTCCCTAAAAATCCTCCTCAGTCTCTGCAAAACTAAAAAAAAAAAAAAAATCGTTATGGCGTCCTCGACTCCCTTATATGCTCAAACCCACCATCTCCCAACCTCCTTGCTATCAATCTCCTTTTTTCCACCATCTCTCAATTCCTTTTGTTGTCACTCTCCTACCTTCTCGACCCTTCTTTTCCTTTTGGTTAGAGGCAATCATATTCATATTTGAAATGAAGTGTTAGAATAATTTTCTTATTTTAGTTTTGGCCTCCTCAACTCTCTTATATGCTCAAACCCACCATCTCCCATCCTCCTTGCTATCAATCTCCTTTCTTCCACCATCTCTCGATTCCTTTTGATGTCACTCTCCTATTGTTGTCACTCTCCTACCTTCTCAATCCTTATTTTCCTTTTGGTTAGAGGCAATCATATTCATATTTGAAATGAAGTCTTAGAATAATTTACTTATTTTAGTTTTGAAGTGTTGGAATAATTTATTTATCTTAGTTTAGGAGTAAATAACATCTTATCTTATTTAATTTTTTAATTTAATTAAATTGCTTTATTTATAGATTTAAACTAATCACTTTATTTTAACATATAATTTTATTTATTATTATTATTATTATTACTTATAATCAAATTAAATTCTAAATTAAATAAATTTAATTTATAGTTATTATATATAATATATATATATATAATATATATATATATATATATATATATATATATATATATATAGAGAGAGAGAGAGAGAGAGAGAGAGAGAGAGAGAGAGAGATAAAAGGGTGGTACACATATCAAGGACCCTACACGATATATTTATTTTATTATTTTGAGTTAGGAATTTACTTCGATAAACAATTCATTAACCTAATCTTAGACATTTTCCAATATTAGCCAAAATGTATACTAGTGCAATACATGTGGTTCATGCATATGTAGCTATCATATGGATGTCTTGTATGCATGCTAATATTCGCATTATGCTTGTAATTGTAGATGGAGCATTACATACACCCCCTCCTTCCAAAAAAATTTGGGAGCTATCATATGGATGTTTCGTATGCATGCTAATATTCACATTCTATTTGTAATTGTAGATGGAACATTACATACACCCCCTCCTTTCGAAAACTTCGTCCTGAATTAGGGTTTATATATTATATCAGTAATTATTTAGTGATTAGTATAATCATGTAAGAACTGTGCTTTATAATTATTTTTTTTTTAACATGAGAATACTTTAAAATTTTTGTTTTGACCATTTAAAATTTTACAACCATAATAGTCATGTCCTGCCCTTGTCAGGTTCCCAAGTTATTCTAGAATCATCCTATCCTTCCAAATATCTACCACTCCCATGCTATTCGTACTCTACTTGAATATGCCATAGCATCATCTATATTGACCTAACCATTCATAAACCCTAAAGATGACAATGTCGACTATATCAACCTGATTTCCTAGTAAACATTTGACAGTCATCATTACAAGTCTAGGGGAGCAAGACTCACACAAACCTCCCATGACTCCAGGTTTTGGAGGATAAATGGTGGTAATACCTCCACCCCCGCTATCATTCCTCATCTGATGGTGAATGTAGTTGGTACAAATGGACAGGAGGGAGGATATATTATAATGAGGGATCATGATTTTGCCTTATGCTAGGGATATGGCCGAATTTCTCTGAAGCCTCAGCCATAAATGTTCTCAAAAATCCCTCTGCTTGAAGCTATTCAAGACTCACACAAACCTCCCATGACTCTAGGTTTTGGAGGATAAACAATAGTAAATACCTCCACCCCTCCTAGTGGAACCAGAGTCAACACCTATCATGAAATCTCATTGAGTCTTAATTGTTCTTGGAGTTTTTTCATCACGTGGTCGATTTGGTAACAACATTATCTGCAATGTAAACACTTTATCCACACATATGCATCAATATATTAAAAACAAATTTCATTTAAATAATAGTTTCTGTGTATCTCACATATGTTGCTATCTAAGATATTGATCTTTGCATTTACATAACGTATTTGGCATTCAACCCATATATCTATAAGTTAGCTATCATATTAAAATGTAGTCATTCTTTTATTTCCATCTCATCAATCATATTTATATGCAAAATATATCTATTAGTTAGCTTTCATATTAAAATGTAGTCATTCTTTTATTTCCATCTCATCAATCATATTGACATGCAAAATAAAATAAATTTATTGATATCTCATCCATAAAATAATTCATATTTTAGATTTCATAGCAAGGTTAATAAAATACTAAACTTCATATTGGTATCCATATACCAGAAATGTTAATTAAATAGCATATTTCATATTGGTATCCCCTTACCATCAGAGTTAAGCAAATAACATTTACCATGTATCAGCAGATTTAAGAAAATAACATATTTCTTATTGGTATCCATGTACCAACAAAATAAAAGTTCATTGTTTTTTTACATATGATAGTTGAAAATAATAGTCTTAAGTATTCAAAATAAAGTAAACATATACAAAATAAGGTTTCAAACTCTTCAAAATAAACACAAGTTGGGGTATTTCCGACATATGGTTTTTGTATCTTCCCAAGTAGCCGATCCAGGGCTATACTTGTCCCATTATGCCTTAACTTGGTATACCAAGCAATTCCTCAGTTGTCAAACCCTCCATTCTAGTATACGTAATGGATCAACCGAAACGGTTCCCTCGTCTGATACCTATAGTTCCTTCCAATGAAGGTTATGAGATTTGTTAGCTATGTAATGTCTTAATACAAATACATGAAATACATTATGAACTTTATGCAAGTGGGGTGGCAGTGTAAGACAATAGGCAATAGGTTCAACTTTTTCCACAATTTTGAATGGCCCAATAAATTGAGGTGACAACTTTGTTCCTTTTCCAAATTGGATGGTGCTTTTATTTGGTCTGATGTGGATGAAAACTTGATTCCTACTTCATAATTCCTATTTGTCCTGTGGGCGTTAGCATAACCCTTTTTCTATCTTGTGCCTCATTTAACCATTATCTAATTTGTTTTACCTTTTCATCCATCTCTTGAATTAATTTTGGCCTTACTAGTTCTAAGTCTTCTAATATATCCCAACTTAACAATGTTCTACAAGGTCTGTCATACAATGTTTCAAATGGAGGCATCCCAATTGAATTGTGGTAATTGTAAGGACTCTGGACACCACATATCTCCACAATGGTATGATATTGTCCACTTTGGGCCTAAGCCCTCATGGATTTGCTTTTGGACTTACCCCCAAAAGGCCTCATACCAATGGAGATATTTGTCCATCCTTATATATCCATGATCCTCCCCACTTCTAGTCAATGTGGGACTTTGGTCGTATACCCAACAATCCTCCCCTCAAAAAAAGGACCATTGAGCCTCCCCTCAAACAATTATCCATCCGTCCACTCTCTACCAACCAGGATTCTCCACTCCAATGCATTGGAAGCACACGCCTTACATGGAGAACCACCTGCCTCGAGAGCTTGCTCTATCCCAGGTCAACTCCTCTTCACCATGTTGGGACGAGGACACGTCCATGAAGAATCCGGAGCAAACTGCCTGTCTAACCGAGCTCATCCACAGATCCCATTGTGATATTACCGGGGCCCACCACCTTCGTTCGACATTCCGAGGATTCATCCACTTGGCTAACTTCGAGGCATGGCTCTAATACCACTTGTAAGAACTCTGGACACCACATATCTCCACAATGGTATGATATTGTCCACTTTGGGCCTAAGCCCTCATGGATTTTTTTTGGGCTTTACCCCAAAAGGCCTCATACCAATGGAGATATTTGTCCATCCTTATATACCCATGATCCTCCCCACTTCTAGTCAATGTGGGACTTTGGTCGTATACCCAACACAGAAATCAAAGGAATTCTGTGGGCCAACATCAATCAATCCCTTAATAATGTTTGGTAATCAACCCCAGCTATTTATGAGCATATTGACTTAGTGAGAGAAACCCAAGTGGAAATTCAAAAGACAAGAGGGTTATTGGGATAGATGCCTGAACAAGCCAACTGGCTAATACATTTTTTGAACGCCAAGACTAGTGAAAAACTGGAAGCACTGGAAATCACAGATAGGACAGGCACCATTCTGGAAATCAAGAGAGTTCTAACCAAGAGAACTCTGATGCAAAATTTGGAAAGGAGATGCCAAGATATGCAGGTGGAAATTAATTCTTTCACAGAAAAATTCACAGTTTTTCAGAATAAGGGTCTACCAAGTCCTTTAACAAGTAATGACTAGCTGATGAGACACATAGATTATGCACATAAATTGAATAAATATGCCGCTGATCAAGTTACTTCATCAGCTAGTGCTTCAGGAGTGAAAGCACTTCCATCTAGCCAAGTCCTCTTTGATAACTTGGAGAGCTTATTTTATATTGAGCATGAGGTGAAACATCTATTCACTATCCAGCCTAATTTGTTCAGGTACATAGAGACTGATGAAAATTTAAGGAAGCTGCAAAGACATAGATTACCATAACAGAAATGGTGGGAAACTATATTAGATATTTTATAAAGGTATCTTTGATATCTTTGGTATCTTTGGTAAAATGAAAATTTTGGACCATTTACCATCATGTGGTAAACAAACATAAATGAGGGTCATACCAGTCAAAGTGTATCAGATTAGGGTTAAGTAATATCCGAGAAAGATGGAGTATCCAACACAGAGTATCAGTGGAAGACAACTATAAATCGACTCACAGGGCCTACCTCTAGCACATCTAACAAAGACAGAGCAGCCAACACAACATCAATTTGTCTTTTCCCTGTTTTCGAGACTACTTGTCTCTATCTTTTGTAAAAACAAAATGATTAGTCATCACTAGATATTATCTCCATGAGATATTTTGTGAGATATTTTGTATAAATACCCCCCCAATCGAAGTATTTGGGGTTGGTGAATATTTCTAGACTTGGCTGTAACATTGAGTTTTGGAATAGAAAGCTGTTGGAATCAACTGTTGATTGTGCTTACAGGATGAAGAATTGAAGTAGAGAACTTGCCAAAAAATTCTTGAATCAAACATCGGACCAATAAGTCTCTTATATCTATGTTTTAAAGTTTTTTTCTGGTTCCTTATACCACCCATGTTTCAGAATCTGAATGATAAAGATAAAGATTAATTCATAATTTGCTTGAATGCACTTTGTTTTCATCCATTATCATTCTCTGTGTGTTCTTCAGAATTAGAATAAGTAGTGTAACTCTTAATTGCTCATGCTTCTTATTTCTTTCATGCTAATTATTTGTTAAAGAACTCTTATATTGCTCTTTAGTAGTAATCATCCACTTTCTCTCTTTAAGTAGGTTGAAAGATTCTTGACTGCCTTTCACCCAAATTGAATCCATTCCATCTACATCAAATATTTATTTGTCCCCTGTTTGACTCTCTTTCCCTGTGGAACCATCCTCTGTTAAGAAACAAAATCCAAAAATCCATCCTCGTTGACTCCATTAGCTCAATGGACTGAACGTCAGTCTCTCACCACTGCTCTATGGAATCTCACCATCCAAAATCAAACAAAACCACTGAACCTCATAACTAGCCTAATATCTTTCAAAACAAAGTTAAATAATAAAGAGAGAGCCCTCTTTGGATATATATTGGCTACATTATGTATCTAAAAGATTGGTTTGTGGTTACCTTGGCCTCCTTTCCCTTTCTTACAACTTTGGGGAAAACCTGAGTGATAACAAGAAGTAAATATGGATACATTGATTCGAACAGTGGAAAGGATGGTTGACTGGTTAACCATCACAGATAGACCTGAATCACCAATCCGGAATCCAAATTTTAGAGGACAGCAATAGCCCCAATTCCGAATCAAGTAGAGAGAACAAAATGCACTCGAGAAACCAGCACAACAATAGTAGATCAGAACTCCCTTACAACAGAATTATGTTCAAGGAATGGAAGAAGAAGATGACGAATATCCAGTAATTGAAAGAAATCACTTTTTCACTGCTGATGGTATGCCTATATTTCTGATTGAAGATGAAGAATATGCAGAAGTTCTAACATTTAAAGGGATAAAGATTACATCTTAGCAAATGATGTGGTTTTGGAGGCTGAATTTGATGATTATCAATGTGGTTATATGAATGCTTTGTATTCACAGCAGAGGCAATACTCTTTAAGGAGTAGAGATGTACCGGTCAATCCCATTCAGAAAAGAAAGGATGTGCAATCCAAGAATGATTCCTCAAACAATCAGAAGAAAGGGAAAGATCTTGCTGATCTAAGTCCCAACAAATTACCATCAACAAGTATCACTACAAACGAGAAGAACAATCAACAAAAAGATAGCGCAGTGAAAGAGCAAGTAGATAAGAAGGACATTGGTGTCAAAGAGGTAGAAAATGTTTCATGCTTTAATTTAGAAAGTGAAATTGCTTAGTTAAAAGTTTCCATTCCTTTGACTGAGCTGGTTAAGAATAGTGATTATAAACACCATGTATCTAGAATATTGCAAATTGATCCTTTGTCAGACATGGTGAATGTCGAGGATGATCATACTGAACTCATTTTTGGTCTAGCCATAGAAGGTCAGCCTGAAGATAGTGAAGTCCCTCCCTTTTATCTGAGTCTTATACTACATGAGTACATTCTCCATAATGGTATGTTATATTATGGAGCTTCTCACAATTTGATGCCTAAAGCCGTTATTGAAAAGTTGGGCCTGGATACCACTCAGAAATATCATGCTTTGTACTCCTTTGACTCCAGTAGAGTTTGTTGCATTGGTCTCATCAAAGATCTGGTGGTTTATTTAGATCAAATCTCAGCCGAAAATGTCTTGATGGATGTGGTAGTTTCCGATATACTGCCTCGATTTGGTATGCTCTTATCTAGATCGTGGGGTGCTAAACTCAAAGGCACTTTACGACTTGACTTCTCTTATGCTACCATCCCTATTTTTGGTCAATTGAGGAAGTTGTACCGGGAAAAGAAAATGAAGTACATGATCAATAGTAAAGAGAAGCCTGTGAATCATCTAATAAATGTTGTACATACTGATTTAGAGTCCTTTGTTTTGTACTATGATAGCGGATTGAATGATGTAGATATTCAGCTTGTAGAAGTAGATGATGCACCATAAATTTCTGAGAATTTTAGAGTAGTTCTTAATCAAGAAAAAGAAAAAATAGCAAGTTCTTCTGAGCAGCCTACACAACAACAAACGGTCATTGAAGAACAGAAAAATGAAGTAATCAGCCAAGGTAAGGTAGAGAAGGAAACAAAATTTTAGAATCTAGAAGATGAAGTCGGCCGTTGGAGTATGGACTTCGATGGCACTGTGGGTAAGGATGGTGCTGGTATTGGAATTTGGATCTGAAGCCCTCCTTTCCATCCTGCCAAAGTCCCAAGTAATGTTAGAGTATGTTCCTACAAGTTATCTTTTGATTTCTCTAATAATGAAGTGGAGTGTGAGGCTTTGATTACAAGTCTTAAAATTCTGAAGAAGCTCAATGCGAAAAGGATTTTAGTTTATAGTGATTAAAAGATGGTGATTAAACAGGTAAAAGGAGAATATCAAGCAAAGCATCCACGGATGAGAGCCTATAGAAATGCAGTTCCGGATATCTTGAGGATGTTTCTTGAATATACATTGATAGCACTACCCCGGACTCAAAAGATCATTGCAGATTCACTCACCACTGTAGCCAGCAATTTGAAGATTCCAATGAATTCTAGAAACAAATTTGAAATTCATGTCAAACATAGGCCTGTTGTTCCTGATAATTTGAGGTATTGGCAAGTTTTTTTGTGATGATAATGAAATTAATGCCTTTTTGCAGAATGAAGGAAAGTTTAAGAATGCTTCCATTGATGATGAGTGTGATTTTGATGAACAAGAGATCAAAGTGAATTAGATGGAGGTTTTATAGCTAAAGGATAATATTATTCCTAGAGGTCTCATACCTTTAGAAGAGCATTTTGATCAGGATGATGTGGCAAGAAAACCGAGCTTGATTCTTACTGAAAAAGGAGTTGAAGATGTAAATCTTGGGACATCTGACAAACCCAAGCTTGTAAAGTTGTCAAAAGCATTGTCTCCCGAAGTAAAGGCTAAGCATGTTAGATTACTTTCTGAATTTTCTGATGTTTTTGCATGGGATTATTCAAATTTGAAGGTGCATGACAAGGATATCATTTAGCATACTATTCCTATCAAGCCGGATCAAAAGCCTTTTAGGAAGAAGTTGAGAAGAATCAATTCAAAGTTTCTGCCATCCATCGAGAAAGAGGTAAATAGATTGTTTAAAGCTAGCATCATTATTCCAATTAGATTTTCTTATTGGATTTCAAATTTTGTCCCGGTAAGAAAGAAGACCAGAGAGATAAGATTGTGCATAGATTTCCAAGACCTCAATAAAGTATCCTTAAAGGATAATTACCCACTTCCTAAGATGGACCATATTCTGCAAAGAGTAGTTGGAGCATCATGGATGCCACTACTTGATGGTTACTCAGGCTATAACAGATCTTGGTGTATAAAAAAGACCAAGACAAAACTGGCTTCACAACACCTTGGGGAACTTTTAAGTATACCAAAATGCCATTTGGATTGAAGAATGTCGGAGTCACTTTTCAGCGGGCAATGGACATAGCTTTTTCTAATGAGAAGGATATTTTATTGGTTGTTTATTTAGATGATTTGATGGTGTTTTCTGGTTCTGATGATGAGCACTTGCACCGCTTGAGGATTGTCTTTCAGAAATGTAGGAAGTTCAGGATTTCTCTCAACCCGAAGAAGAGTCTTTTTTCCATGGATGAGGGTAAGCTTCTTGGTCATATTATTTCTAAAGCTGGTATTTGCATTGATCATTCAAGGGTGGAGGCCATTCAACATATATATTTTTTGCGCAACAAAAAGGAGATCCAAGCTTTCAATGGTAAGATGAATTTCTTATGCAGATTTATACCAAATTTGGCTGAGAATTTACGTGAAATAACTAATATGTTGAAGAAGGACAACATTGTGAAATGGACCGAGGATGCCATGAAGTCATTCAATTTGGTAAATTTTTCCTTGACTACAACCCCAGTCTTGATTAGTCCTGATTATACTCATGATTTCATTATATTTTCATTTGCATCCGAGCAAACCATGGCTGTAGTATTGATGAAAAAGAGCGATTAGGTGGAGAAACTCATTTCTTTCTTTAGTAGGACTATTTGAGATGCTTCCTTGCAGTACAATATCATTGAAAAACAAGAGCTGGCTCTTATAAAAACATTGAAATATTTTAGAGTATACATTTTTCATTCACATACTATAGAATATGTTCCTAATGCAGCAATCAAGGATGTTTTGATGCAAACTGATCCAGAGGGAAGAAGAGGTAAGTGGATAGCAGCAATGTTGGAGTATGATCTTGAGATTAAACCTACCAAACTGATCAAAGGACAAGGCTTGGAAAAACTGATGGCTGAATCAAATCTACAAGTTCTATACATAAATCTTATTGCAGCAATGTCAGAAGATGAAGATGGTGGCACACTCATTCAGGTATCAGAAATGTTTCTCAAATCACCTTGGTATTTTGATATAGTTTATGTTCTTTAACATCTTTCACCACCTCCTGGAATGTCAAGAAGTAAATGTAGATCACTTAAACTAAAGTCTGCAAAATTCTACATTTTAAATAGTGCTCTCTATTAGAAAGATCCGAGAGGAGTTCTTCTTAATTGTTTGGTTGAAGATGAAGCTCAGTAGGTAATGCATGCTTTTCATTGAGGTGATTTTTGTGGTCATTTGTTTTGGAAAACAACAACAAACAAAGTGTTGAGAGCAGGATATTATTGGCCGACTTTGTTTTCAAATTTATATAAGACAGTGATGGGTTGTCATGAATGCCAAGTTTTTCAAGGAAAAAGGAAGTTGCTTCCTCTTCCTTTGAATCCATTTGAAGTAAATGCACCTTTCCAACAGTGGGGACTTGATTTCATAGGGGAAATCCATCCTACATCATCAACACAACACAAATGGATTTTGACAGCTACCGGTTACTTCACCAACTAGATTGAGGTCATTCCAACAAGGCAAGCCACCGATATGGTAATTATCCAATTTTTAGAATCTAATATCTTGTCTCATTTTGGATGCCCTCACAAGATTATAACAGATAATGCAACATCATTTAAGTCTGGGAAGATGGTTGAGTTTTGCAACAAGTACAATATTACATTGGGTCATTCCATGACATACTACCCACAAGGCAATGGGCTGGCTGAATCATCAAATAAATCCTTAGTGAAAATTATCAAGAAGATGTTGGAGGCAAACAAGAAGAATTGGCATCAAAAGCTTGTTAATGCCTTGTGGGCCGATAGAGTTAGCAACAAGAAATCCATAGGTATGTCACTTTTTGAGTTGGTTTATGGTACTGATACAATATTTCCTACATCACTTGCAGTTCCGATCATGAGATTGTTATAGGAAGCTGGTAGCGAAGAGGATGATATTCAGCATAGAATTAATCAAGTGATCCACCTTTAGCAAACAAGAGAAGAGGTTTCCCAAAAAACTTTCTGGTTGCAAGAGAAGATAAAGAAGATTTATGACTACAAAACCAAAACATAAAATTTTCAGTTGGAAGATGTAGTGCTGTGGTGGGATACATAGAATGAGGAAAAGGGAAAGCATGGTAAGCTTGATAATTTATGGAAAGATTCATATAAGATCTTAGCTTATCGAGGACAAAATGCATTTTTGTTGAAGGAAATGGATGGTTAGGATTGTTCAGGAGGGCCAATGAATGGTAGGATCCTGAAGCACTACTACTTCTGAGGTTGTTCCCTGAAGTTACTTCACCTTCATTGTATATACCAGTTTGATTTTCCTTGCAAGTTTTCAAGTACACTGTCATTCGAGCTTGGGGCCCGAAGTGAAAGGTATAAAGTTTGAATGATTAGTGTCAAGTTTGATTGATTTGGTTCATAGTCAAGTTTAGATTCAATTTGGTTGTGAGTCAGTTTTCAGTTTGTATTGAGTCATTTTTCACCTTTTTTTTTTGTCTTGACCGTATCGCCCAATGGATGAGGCACTTGGTCTATGGTGTTCTTAATACCTCCAAGGCGTTTCCATCCCCAATAAGGCCAATTTTAGTGTCAGTATATGCATACTTCCATTAGGGATCAAACTTGCTCTCTGCATTGTCATTTTAGGGGTCCCATACTGAAAATTTTCACATCATTCCATTCGGTCATGTCAAATTGATCCACTGATGGTTGTCTTCTCTTCTAGAAGTTCAATTTCTCCCTGATAGATTGTACTTTCTGACCCTCCTTCGGGTTGTCTTCAGTTATGGTTTCATGGTCAATTTGCATTCATGGTCCATTAGGTCATAGCGCATGTTTTCATTAGGTCTTAGGGTTTCATTTCCAAGGTCAAAAGCCTCATTTTAAATGTAAATAAAGGTTTGCAAGCGTATGAGGATGATGAATAAGTCAAACATGATGGCTTGTAGGTCATAGCCACTGAAAAATATATTTTAACCTAATGTAATTTTCACCTCGAAAAACATGTTTTTGAGGTGAAAATAGAGTATTTTGAGTTTATTTTTATATCTATGTAATTTTAAGTCACTATATGTAATAGATGTTCCCAGTTGCACTAGAGAATCGCTCCTTGCTGCAAGACAAAGAAACACTGAAAAAATCAGTTCAAGTTGAGCATTATCCACCTGCAAAGACACAAAGAAGAAAAGGCATTAAAACAGAGTTTTGAGAAGGACAAGAAACATTAGAAAGCGGGTTTTTCAAATGAAAAATCAAAATCTACTCCTATTTAATCTCTCACATTTCATTTTCAAATTCATTATTCTCATTGGCAATCAAGAAGTCAAAAAAGTGAGAAGAAGAGGCAAGCTTGAGTGAGTTTTGGGCGAAGGAAGACTTGGTGCTACACTTCTAGAGGGTGGCACTGTGCTTCTGGAGAAGTGGAGTAGTGGCGTTGCACTTCTGAGGCAGGAAAGGTGGCGCTGCGCGTCTGGAAAATTTCCCTAGTGCAATTTTACACTGGCGCTGCGTGTTTATGCACTGGATAGAAAAGCCTCAAATCTTCATAAAAACTCCAAAATTTCTCTCTCTCACTTGCCTACAAGTAAGTGGTCCTCCATACTACATTGATTGGTTTGCAATTTAACTTCTAAGCTAAATTTTCCATGCCAAATGCCTAAACCCTAAAAATCTCCCTAGTGGTGCCCAAAACCCTAAACCCTTATTGTTCATCCTATCACCTATCCCTACAACTCTAAACTCTATCTTTATTTCCCTATCCCTTTATCCCTTTACCCTTGTTCCATATCATTCCCATCCCTTTATCCCTCTTCCCCAAGGGCTATTTCTAAACTAGATAAGCCCTCCCTTTCATTTTCATCATTTCTACTCCCTCATTCATTTTTAGCCCATAAAATCATTTCCCATCCCCTCACTTTTTAGCCCATATAGTCATTTCCCATACCTTTATTCCTAAAACACTTTCATTCATTCCCTCCATACAACCTCCAGCCTTACAAACATGGACACAGAGGATTGAGACTATGAGGAGGAGAAAAACACAGACATTGACACCTCAGTAGATAGAGCTAGGTAGTAGAGGAAACCACACAAGGGAGGAAGGATTATCAGAGAAGAGCCATCAAACCTTAGGGAATTGCAGGCCTCTCAGTTGGCTGTCACATGTTTCAGATACCTTGGTTGTTATGAGTTCTATGAGTAGGTAGAGAGATTTCAACACCACTCGGAGCTCACTAGACTTTTTGTAGCTCATCTTCGGGACAATAGGGTCTCTTGTTGGGGTAACATTCATAGTTTCACCTTTTATCATTTCAAATGGCACTAGGATTCCAAATGTATGGGAGAAGTGGTACAAGGCCCAGGACCTAGATGAACACTACTTTGAGCCTTATATCAAACCCCAGTACAGAAATGAGGTGAAGAGACTTTTTCCTTTTAGATTTCTTGAAGACAAGTATATCCCCATGATGAAAATCATCATGAAGTATTTCACTTGTGAGGGTAGATTTTCTAGGTTGTACACCTGTCACATCAGGCTCCTCATGCATTTTACCAGGGTGAGGATGTTAAACCTCACTTACTTCTTGTTTAGGAATATTAAGAAGATGGCTCATTTGTTCCAGAAGAAGCCATACCCTCAGCAGATGAGCAATCTCTATCATTACTCCTTGATCAAGATTATTGTGCTTCATCATCTCAGTTTCCTTAACATCTCTTAGGAGACATTTATTTCTCATGATATCTTCAGGGGTCCACAGATTCCTCCACTAGTGTGTCAAAAAGCAGGGGGACCTTCTAGTAGTGCCTAAGTGAAAATAGATGAGGAGGCCAAGGAGACTAGAACTACTAAGGTGCGCATTTACATGACATATCAGAGGGGCACAAGGAGATTATTTCAACCAATAGGAAATTGTTTACTCCACGGGATGTGGAAGGGACCTTTCCTTCTTCATCAGCTCATAGGAAAATGCTAGCTCCACAGGATGTGGAAGGGGCTTTGCCTTCTTCATCGACACAACAAGTACAGGTGGACCAACTACACAAGGGGAAGGAAAAGATGTCGGAGCAGAGTTTTGATGATGAGGAGGAAAGGGACTTTGATTTGATTGAGCATGATGAGCCAGAGCAGAGTTATACTCATCATGGAGTGGAAATCATTGACTTAGAGGCTCAGAATGAAGAAACCATAAAACACATCATCATACAAGAAAAAAAGGCTCAAGTACAAGCTTGGGCAGACAATTTAGAGAGGGACAAGTATGTCATCACATATTTGGAGCACGAAAACAAGCAGTTGAGTGACAAACAAGTCCTCATGGAGCTGGAAATGCTCAAGATGAAATGACAAAGTGGCAAAGAGGCACAAGTCCATTTGATTCCTATGGGGAAGGAGAATGAATATGATAGAGAAACTTGGCTTGAGAGAGTCAACTTGCACCTTGAGAAGCTGCTATAGAAGGAAAATAGAGACAATCAGATGATCAGACACATGTCCTATCATTACAGGACCCGAAACAAGATTTGCAATATGAGGTTCAAGAAAATGAAAGCTAGGCTAAGGTGGGCTTTGAAAGGAAAAAAGGAGGAGGATAGGTTTAGGATGCTTGCTGAGGCTTCCTTGGCTCATCAAGACACTTGATAGTGGTGCTTCTCACCAATTTTGGGCAAATTCAGAAGAGTTTTTGTCATTTGCCAATTTTTTAAATTCTACACAAGGGAAAACAATACATACATCGATGGCGACATCTCTCTTAAAGGAATAATAGATTTATAAAATGTATAACTCTTATACATTTAAAAAATATTTTAATATGGCACTTAACTTCATATATATATGTATGAGAATAAGTAATATAATTTTATTTAAACTTTAAAAAGATAAAATAATTCACCCTAAATAAGATCTTATATTTTTAATTTCAAGGATGCATAAAATGTA
>APFE030035327.1:37665-60912 GCA_000404065.3 Pinus taeda | reverse complement strand
TCTAAAAATAGACTTTGCGCCAAAAATACCCAGCGGGCCCACTTAGTGAAGGCGACTTCTTTCCACTAAGCTCCATCATCTTGTTGCATTCTCAACACTCCCTCTCAACAAGATATGGATTATCAGCAACCCCTATCCTGTAACTCTGGAATGCTCTGCATGTAACACATCTACCTGGTCCACTTGCTCCAACAACACTTGGAACAAAAACACTCCCAACTGACCCCTCTATGGGGCTAGGAACATACTTTGATGCTGAAGCTCTACCTGTTGCTGAAAAGTGCTCCCTCTCTGACATTTGCACTACTGCAACATCTCCATGCATCTCACACTATTGCACACCTCTCTGTGCTACCTAGCACTATGCAAAACACTTGTGCCTCTCGCATTGCTGCAGCCTGCTAGCTATGCGCTGTCCTGGGATTCCTTGCACTGTCGCTTTCTCTACCGCTCCATCTGCATCTGTCTCTACCCAATCAGTCAGTTCCTGCTACTCCACATCGGGGCTCCTATAGCAAGGTCTCATCCAAGAGGTTGGGTACCTCAAGGATCATGCCCCTCCTCCTTGGCACGATTACTCTATATCGCCCCACCTCCTACCTAGAGGTATGGCTGCATGTGATCCCTCAGCCTACCTGGCTCGAAGTGTCCCCCTACTGGAGGTCTCTGCATGACTAGATGTCTCTACTCGATCTCCACTCAGCTTCCCCTGTTGTAGCTACTCCACAACCTCCTGAAGCTTCTGCACCAATCGTGGCTCCTCCACCATTGTCTGAGACTTCTTATGGCTTTGCATGTTGACAGGTAATATACCCTCCCTCTCAACCACCAAGTCTCCATCAGTTGCCTTGCTGCTCAAGGCTTTGAATGCATCTTGAACCTCAAGAGCATATAAGTTCTTGACCCATGAACCAATCTGCTTCACCTGTCTAGTGAAGATGTGTCTAAGGAAAACCTTTCCCTCTCTGAAGACTACATCATAGACTTTGTCTTCTAGCATCGCAATCGGCACCAAGTTTCTCTTCAGTCCTGGTACATACTTGACATCGGTCAAGGTAAAGTGAGATCCATGCTCCCTCTGAAAAATAACCGTGCCTACACCTGAGACACTATACTTCTCATCATTACCCATCGCTATGAGTATCTGGAGATCTTTCTCCTCCAAAGTACTGAACAAACTCTTGTCACCGATCATGTGGAAAGAAGCTCCACTATCAAGAAACCAACCAGTTCCCACCATGGATGAAACCATGCATGCGAAGAGTGTGAAATCCAACTCAAACTATGAAGAAAGTGCCTCACCTTTAGATCCTTCCCCGGATCCCTTCTTGGATTTCCTCTATGGACAATTTGCAGCATAATGGCCCACCTCATGACAACGAAAGCATCTCACTTTCGATTTGTCAACCTTCTTCCCACCATTGGAAGAAGTAGATTCGGAAAGAGAAACCTTCTCTTTCCCATTATTCACCTTACTCACTAAGGCACAATTCTCCTCATCATGTATAGATGAAGAACCGTCTCTGGTGCTCCGCCTGATCTCCTCTTGCACAAGATCTGACCAAAGTCTCTCCCATCCTGGCAATTTCTCCCGACCATTGACAGAGTCCTGATAGGAATGCCAACTCTTCGGAAGACCAAGTAGAGCCAAGCTCACCAAGTCCTCATCATCGACAGTCACCCCCACACTTCCCAGCGTATCCCGACATTGGGTGAACTTCGTGAGATACTTGGGCATACTGTTGCATTTCTCACACTTTATGTTTCTGAGTTTATCCTTGAGCGCCAACTTCCTCTAGTCGCTCTTTCTTTGGTATAGATCTATCAACGCTTTCCACATCAAGTATGGAGAATCCTTTCCATGGAGGTTGGACACAATTTGATCCCTCACGCCCTCCAACAGAATCCTTCGACACTTTGTTGTCTTCTTTTGCCAAGCCCCGACTTGAGCAGCATCAGTAGGTTTTGGGACATCCACATCTATGAACTCCTTCAACCCATTATCATCTAACACCGCCTCCATCCTGTCCTTCCATGCAATATAGTTTGAGCTTCTCTCAAGGGCATACTCCAATCGCAATCCGTTGAAAGACATTTCAACTTTGACACCAAGAAAACACTGCTGCAAATTCGAATTCCACCAGCTCAAAAATCAACCGCTTCCGATCTAAAATTCGTGAGAACGAAGTATTTCTTGTACAAATATCGACTGTATGGGCATTCACCAGATATCTCACCTTCCAAGAGAAGGATGAATCCAGAGGCTACCTGGCCCGATTACAGACTCTGCCTCAAGAAATAAAACATAGTCACTTCCTGAATAATAGATCTGATGATCAACTTGGCTCTGATACCATGTAGAAATTTCATGAATAATATGACACTTATTCAACTGAGATTATCCTAATTATACACTATTGCAGAATTCATGCATAATACATAATCTCATCTACAATTAATCATCAATATTGCAGAAGTAGAAATAATTGCATGTGAAGATAGAAGCATCAATCACACATAACACAATATTTTTCACGGGTAAAGCATCTCGCTAAAAACCCCAAACTATCTTTTTATTATATTGATTGATATCATGTAACAGTACATAGTACAATACTAGCTCCACTACTACACACAATACAACATAGATCTGAAACAATCACTGGCTCAAATCACCTCCCCTGCTTGCCTACCTCCACTGCGCAATCCTGCATAGAGAATACTGAGAATGGCTGATCCATTCACGTGTTTCCCTTGTGTAACACTACAAAATCCTCATTGGCAACTCAATCCCACTGATTGTGCAAATCACATGTACAACTATAGTCACAACTGACAGTTGTCTTTCCCTTTCACTCACCTCTAACACTTGTCTCCACTGAACTGTCCATGAACTGAGTTAACTGATGTATTCTTCAGTAGCTTTATGAGTTAATAATTAGTGAATTAATTAATAACTAATTCACACCACTCATCACTTAGTCTATTTGTCAGGTAGACTAAATACAACTAGTTCAACTAAGTCAAACTAAACACAATTCCATCAACTCCTGATCCAACTCCACAGAACTCAATCACTGAAGTCCTAATTGAAGTCCTAACTGAAGTCCTCAAGTTAACCCATAGGAACCACATATTTCCTTATGGCAGCTGCATGTGCCACATCTGTAGCTCGAACTGAAGCGCTCCAAGAGAATAAGATAATTTTTATAGTCCAAATATTATTAAGAGCTAATAATATTCAACTGTTCTATTTTTAGCCTGACAGTCTAAAAATAGACTCCGCCCATATGTCTAAAAATAGAGATCCATCTATTTTTACCAACTTGACCAACCATCTACAAATAGCATACTGCAACTCATAGACCACGATCCATGTCTAAAAATAGACTTAGCGCCAAAAATACCCAACGGGCCCACTTAGTGAAGGTGACTTCTTTCCACTAAGCTCCATCATCTTGTTGCATTCTCAACACCATCAACAACCAACAAGTAATGAAATATGTAAGGTTGAGGTTGATTCACATTCAGTGCCTAGTGCAAGAGTAGATTTGCATGCAAAGGTAGAAATTCAGCCTACACTTCACAAGCCAATTATCATATCTTGGGAAGAACTTGTAAACAAAAAGTACAAAAAAAGCCTTGGATATGATAAGGAGGCATCCTTTCATATTCCAGATTACTCAAATCCTATCAAATTTTAGAGTGCTAGATTTCTTCATGATAGTTCATCTTCACCCGTTCCTACTCTTCGTCCACAACAACCACAACAGAATGTCAGATGCCAACATTGTGAAAAAGTTGGCCATGTGAAAGATCACTATTTTAATCTTCACTCGTGCAAGAATTGTGGCCAACACAATAATTATTCAAACAAATGCTTCAAAAAGAAGCCTCCTGCAAGAACATAGATTCATTTTGGATGGATCACTTCTTGGCAATGGGCTTCAACAACCAAGAGGATATTTCAATCATATGTCAGAATTTCTTCTAGAGTATTGGAAATTCTTTCAGTTGAGTTCTCTTCGACTTCTCACCTTGTACTTGATAGGGGGGAGTGATAGCCAAATAAAAGTTTCAAATATGCATCAAGCGAGCTTGAGCCACAACCTGAACTTGCTGCCTGAGCCTACAAATAGAGATAACCATACCCAAATTTATAGTTGTAGACAGAGGCATAGAAGCCCCTAAGAATGTTGTTGGTTGGTGGCCTTCCTTAAACCATCGCAAGTTTTAGACCTCCCTTTTCTAGGTTAAAGGTCTCCCTCTTCAAAGCATTAGGGACACTTCCTTTAGCAGAAGACTTCAACTTCTTGCCAGATTTGGAAGAGGTATGGGAATCACACTAAACATTATTTGGTTGATGGCTTTCCTTAAACCACATCAGGTTGTAGATTTCCCTTTTCCAGGTTGAAGGTATCCCTCTTAAAATCATTAGGAGCAATTCCTCTAGCATAATACCTCAACTTCATGACAGATTTGGAAAAGTTCCATGAACTGCACTAAGTGTTCTAATATTGGTGGTCATCCTTAAACCACCACAGGTTGAGACCTCAAGTTCTGCCACCTTATAATTTCATTTCAGAGAGATTATTCAACCTATTGTTGTCATGCATTATTGTATTTTGTGTTATAGCTCTCTTCTTGGACCCATATATACCCCTGCGGGTTAAGGGGGGAATGTTGGACACCTAATCTGTTAAGGGTTATGGTGTGGAAGTTGAATAGTCAAAAGGAATCCAAGAGACCTTAGAAGATGAATCCAAGAGTCACACTAATGTATTATAAATGTATATCATGTGAGTAATAGATGCATTCAATGCTTATCTTTCATATTCAGCCTTCACCGTGGTTGTGTTTAACATATATAATTTATTAAGTATGGGAAAAGTGACTAAATCCCATGGTGAATTTAGAGTGTGCCAAGTGGAAAAGAGAACTCATGCATGTAGAAAAAAATATGTTTTCCCTAAGAGGGGGATTCATACGAGTCATTTAGAGATTCATAAATTAAAGCATGAATTTTGGATTCAGTCATTCAGGAGTTGACGAGGGGATGACAATTGGTTTCTAGGCCTGGAGGGTATTGGGAGCTGCAGATGGCAACAAGAGCTCCTAGAGCCTCAAATATGAGACCATCCCTATTCAACACTAAGGCACCCTAGAGGTGGTGGCATAGAAAAGGGATTTCGGGGTGTAGAAAATGAGTGCACCACTTGAGCACAGATTGATGGGGGTTATGAGCCTTTAGGTTAGAGGTTGAGGCTGCCAGGGTTAGGTGTGGAAAGGCTTATGTTCTAGTTTTGGAGATACTGATGTCCCAAGTAATTGAGGCCCCAGCTAAAGGGTGACCCGTTGTTGAGAATCTATGAACAACATGGTCTATGGATGGATGGAATGTCAAAGGTCTACAATTAGTTGGCCTTTTGAAAAATAAGTGTTCTTGTGTAAATTTCATTAATGTATTTGCAGGATTTTAACCTATTTTGTGGAAACCCTAGCTTGTGATATGAACAATTATTTTCTAAGCATTTCTTAGTATTTGTAACTAGTCATGCATTTCAATCGAATATAATGTTAGGGTTGATATGTAGGTGACAGGTTGCAACTGGGGTTAAATTTCACATTATTATTTTTTGGCTGAGGGGTTGTGGTATAAATTAGGAAATAATAAATAAAGGGAGTTACCCTTGGCTACAGAGGTCCACTTAGCATGGTTACACCTAGCTTGGTAGTTAAATTGGCCCAGTCGTGAGCTAGATTTGTACAGGAAATACTGGATGTAGGCCAAGGGCATGAAAATTGGTATCAAAGTATATGTGTAATTCCTCAGAAAATTTGAAAATCATGGGTTTTGTGTGAGTGGCATTGCCTGATGGTGGGGTGGGAACATTACAAGGTGGTATCAAAGCGAGGTTGCAATAGTGGGCTTACATGGACTAGGGGTAAAGCATGGGGGAATTTTTTAAAAAATGTTTTCCAGTTGTTCAATAAAATATTTAAAAGGGGACATGGAACCCTGAGTCAATTACACTTTTTAATTCACAAACAAGGGATTGCATTTCGAACCAATCTATTTTAAATAAGTGAAATTTGTCTTTATAGAATATTTTCAATATTTGTTTTAGGTTGGGTTTCTGTAAAGTAAAACCTAAATGATAATTGTTTTTTCTATGAAATGTATGAGAAAATCCTTGGTTTAAGTTGAAAAGAGTTGCCCCTTGGGATATGTGAACATAGTTCTATCGATATTATAGCTTTTGAGCTTTCTTTTGATGGCCTTGCAATGGTCCACACCTAACCAAGGTACCAACCCTGGCAGCCCCAACCTCTAACCTAAAGGCTCACAACCCCCATCAATCTGTGCTCAAGTGGTGCACTCCTTTTCTACACTCCCAATCCCTTTTCTATGCCACCACCTCTAGGGTGCCTTAGTGTTGAATAGGGATGGTCTCAGATTTGAGGCTCTAGGAGCTCTTGTTTCCATCTGCATCTCCCAGTACCCTCCAGGCCTAGAGTTACCCCTAAATAGATTTCAATCACTAATATATTTAGACTAGTATGGATATTGGGATATGTGAACATAGTTCTATCGATACTATAGCTTTTGGGCTTTCTTTTGATGGCCTTGCAATGATCAAAGAAGACTGAAGGGATATATATATATATATAGATAGTATATTCTATTGGAATTTAGTAGATGGAACTTGTGGTTTTAAGTGAAAGTGGCCTTTTAGTCTTTTGTTCGAGGTTCTAAGGTCACACATGTATGCCCAAGGGTCAAAACCCTTGGGGCACCTTGAATATGATTGCAATCATTATCAAGGCATGATTACATCTCGCTATAATGATAACAATACATTTATGGAATTTTGGATGTTCTAGGCCAAACCAGAATCCTTTAAAACCTTTGCAATAACGAGGAATTTTGTTTTGGCACTATGCATGGGACTATATTTGATACATTAATCACCCTCGCATGAGGAAGCTTGACGATACAATTTGGGAATACATGGCACACATAAGTATGAATATAGTAATGGTTTAAAATTAGTTTTTGTTTAATTATGAAGCAAGTTACACGAAAATCATCTTTTCACACTCACACATGACAAAGTTCTCCAAAAGCCAATGGAGAAGATAAATGAAAATATGTTATAATAGTATAGGAAATATTTCTAAGAAAACAATGTTGTTGAGGTCTTTATCAATTGCAACATATGTTGGACCTTGGATGTTTAACTCAGCAAGATATATAAATTAGCATTTCATCATGAACTATTGATATTTTCCCCTTGATATGAGTTTTGTAAAGACTGAAGTTGTTCAGTTAAATGCGCTTGGGAAAGGCATTCTTAATGATAATATTAACCTCTTATTTTATTATACTTGAAATGTTGACAAGAAATTGCTTAGTGTGTTATCCCAAAGCCAACATTGCATTTATTAAGGAGAAAATAAAAATATCCAAGTACGCTGACAATGTTGGCACTTATATTATTAATTCCTTAGACTATATTAGTGTTAAGATGAACATAATGTACATTGGAGCATTTTAATGCAGGGGATAAGTGGCCCTGAAACGTGAGACATGGAGATATTGAGGTTTCTAAATAAATATTAGCAACCATGGAAGCTTGGATACAAGTTATCAATGGCTGGCCATTTCTCTTAATCCTTTGGGAAATTACTCTTCAATACATCAAATATTTAATAATTATTGGCATCTTGGTTCCTTAATAAGTGTCAGGTTCTTATTTGATAAATGAAAGACCTAAAAAATAACCATTGGTTACAAAGGGAGTAGTAATTGTGTGGCAACAAAAGTACCTATTATGGTACGCAATACATCACTTGAACATTGCGGTGCACATTAGCCAAGCAGGGTTTTCGAGGAGGGCATAACTGTGATTGTAGAACCCCCCTCCTCCATTGACATCAAGGTACCCCCAAATTTTTGTCAATTGTAGATATGTCTTTTAATCACAGCCATTAATGACCAAATCAAGTCGGGCCTCAAATTGGAGGGTCCAAGGTACAAATTTGATGGGCACTCCTACTCTTACTCGTCAAGAATTTTTTTTTATGATTGGTTTCCTTTTAAAATTGTCCTTCACAAGATATTTGATTTTTATTTTTACCCATCATTTAAATTTAATGTATTACATCTTTTTTATTATTTTTTTATTGTGAGTATAAAAACAAATTTTTTGTAGTATAAGTTTTGGTTTTTGTCTGTGGAATTTTTTAAATTATGGCTTGACCATAAAATATATGCATATGCTTTATATTACTTTACAAATATCAAATATGTTATTTTTTATCATAGAAAGTTATTTTTTTACAATGTATTTAATTTCTTGAATTTTGAGGAGCTCACTTCTCTTTTTCTTTTCCTTAAGGCAAGAAAATTCTTTTACTTGCGTTAGGAGAAAAATAGGATTCCACATAAGACACTAATTATTTTAATTAATTAAATAATAATAATAATATAAATTAAAATTATGATTCAACTCAATAAAAACATTGTCTTATTAGATTATTTACTATGATTTTAAAGCATACTTTAGTCTCAAGCAACCATTAAAAATTTTATGAATAAATGTGACTTTAGAAATAAATAATTTTAAATTATGAGTAGAATATTTTTTTTCGTAAGTTATGAGACGCAAAAGAAATATTCGTTGTATAATTTGTCCTCTGGTATGAGACTAGAGAGGCTAAGTATTTTGATTAATTAAATAATAATAAAAATTAAAATTATGATTTAACTCTGATTATTGAATAATCGTCTTTATCTTATTAGATTATCTACTATGATTTTAAAGCATACTTTCATTCTTACACAACCAATAAATTTTCAAATTAAAACTAAAGTACTATGACTTTAAAGCATACTTTCAACCTTACACAACTATTAAAATTTTATGAAAAAACATGAAAAAGTAAACCAAAACAAAACATCCCCGTTCATGAACCTCATTCCGTATGAGTGTTCCAGATGTTCCTTTCATTAGAGTTGCCACTGAGGGTCATCAGAGCCGTTGACTACCTGAGCTTTATACTTGCACAAGCGGGAAGGTTCATATACTTAAGATAAATGGTGAACATAGTGTTAATGTTTCTTATGCGATTGTCCTATGATTTCTCAATATTCATCAACCCCTTCAAGACCAATTCAGTGCCTCCTAGCCATTGGCAGATGACCCTTAATTTATTTAAGGTATCCAATTAACCATTGGCCCTTTCCTCTAATGCTTCCACTTGTAGCTTTCCCACCAAAGTCTTTACATGCCATGTAGTTTCTAGGGTTTTATGGTAGAGGATCACTCGGGTCCTAGTTTCACCCGCTTTGATGATCTAGTTGAACTATTCCTCTATTTAACTTTCCATAGTAGCCCTTATTTATTTGTGAAGTTCTTCCTCCCAAACCCACACCACTCCTTCCCCCTTCTGTGGAACTGTAGCATGAAAATCATCGACTGTTGCCCTTGCCACCATTTCTATGCAAGATCTCTTACTAAAACTCACCCCCTTTTCCTCCACCTTGGCTTTGTCTCTTAGCCTGCCCATAGAATAATGAATTTTACCCATTCTCCACTCAGAAGCCTTCCCCAACATCGATATTGCTCATATCAAGGATCGATTATTCCAACTCTACTCAATTTCCAAGCATAGATTGTAAAAGAGAGCTCCCAGGCCATAATTTAAATTTGTTTCTACTATACTACTTTGCTTTCCATAATTTTGGTACGCCATCTTCATATCCTTCGATATGTGGACAATAAGATTGTCACTTCGTGTGAGCCTATTCCAAATCTCCCTATCATTTTCCTAGATCAACGATTTGCACAAAGTAATAATCACCATTTTCCGCCTCTCGCACATATCCTTTGCTAGTATCATACCTGACCACCTCTCGGTCACCTCCTTATCATTTATGAACTAGCGTGCATGATATGCCTTAATGGAGGTATTCATAACTTTTCTACCTTTGGAAGTCACCTTACCCATGCAATGATCCCACGTACCCATTCTCCTACCTTGATTAAACATTCCCCTCACTTCCATGGTCATGGATTAATCAGTCATGTGAGAAGGTGGGGCTTTGGTCGAGCCGGGGCCTGCCTTTTCACTTTCCTCATTATCGAATGTCATGGAGCTATCTCTTACTACCAACATCTAGAGTTATTCCTTGAGTTGTCTCTCCTAAATTTCTGTCCATGCCATGTCAATAAGAGTTTGTATGTTGGTTACCCTTCATTAGCCAACCTATCTACCACTGCATTTGCTAAACTCCGAACCAGGCTGAATTCCACTATTACCAAGACCACCAGGTGGTGTTATATGTTCTAGATTAATTGTTTTAGATGCAAGTTCCTAATGACCTTCCTTACCTGTGAAGCACATTGTAGTCTCTTTTACACTTAGATGGCTATCAATGAGTCCCCTTCTACAATAACATTAACAATTATCTCTTGAGCCAAAATTTTTAGCCCTTGTTCGAGGGCATGGAATTCAACTCCATTATTGGATGCATGTCCAAAATTTATGATTTTTTTTTTTGAAAATTTTCCCTGTCTAGTCTTGTATGATGCCACCTTCCCCTGTGCTACTGGGGTTCCCTTTAGATGCCCCATCAAAATTCAACTTAAAAAAACCTTGTGGGGGAGGCATCCAAATCGATGAGCCCAACTAAATTTGATGATCTCTAGTCTAAGGCACCTGCACACCAAGGTAATTGAACTCTAAGAGATGTAAGACTCTTTCCACTTGACGAGATATAGGTTCCTCTGATGGTTTGGGTCCTTTACTAATTATCGTTTCTTTTGGTTGTCGCTGAATTGATTCCACTAGGCAATCTACAAGGAACTTCTTATTCTGGACGATTCATCATCCCGTTCCTTCTAAACAAACCAGAGGATGAAACCTGGAACCATGCACCAAGTTAGGTTTACCACTTCATTCTTCCTATAATTCCCTCATCCTTTCCTAATATTTTCTTGTATATTGTCCCTAATTCTATCGGTTTACCTAAAGATAAGCCATTCAATCCCATATTAAAGACGAAGAATTGCAGGTGTTTACAAGATGATTTAGTTTTTCCTCTCTATTTTCATAACAACAACACCATGAGTCTCCAATAAAGACTCTCTTCACCAAATTATCCCGTGTGAGAAATTTCTTGTGCAGCACCAACAACAAGAAGGTTTTAATTTTCCGCCAATGGGTTGATGACCATAATTTCTTCCAAGCTAGATCATTTGTCTCACCTTGGGCACTGTTTATATAAAATTTCACCTCATTGAGATTGAATTCTCCTCCTTTTTTTCCCCATATTAATTGTAACACCCTCCTCCCACACTTACCCAAGTTCACCGGTCCACTGAGGTAAATATGTGATGAGGAGTTAATATGATATGGCTTAACCTCTTAGGTACATTTAAGGAAGTGGAATCTTCCAACCAAAAATTTACTAACCTCCCTTGGTAACTACAAAACCCCTAGACTGCTTTTTCATTGACTTATACTCCCAGACGCAGGCATAAAACTGCCCAAATTTTACTGTAACCCTCTAGTCACATGGTTGACCCTTCCTCCGAGAAACTGTAGTCTAATTTATTCAGTTCTGTGCAGGTGACCCCGACATCTAAGCCACTTTTTCAGGGATAGGATCCATACCTCTACCCATAACTTGATAGAACTTTTTAGAATGATAAAATACATCAAGACAAATATAGATATACTAAACTTAGTCAAGCACTTGACCTAACTAGGCCTAACCATGACATAAATTTTGTCAAACACATTGAGAACATGGAATTTACAAGTCATAATTATATATTTGAACATAAAGGTCTCATACTGATCTAAGAATTGACAAGAAGGAATAACTCCCTCTCATAATAATTGCAAAAATATCGATTAGGTCATGCCTTCAATCACCATTCATTTACTAATCAAAACATGATGAAATCCATAACTAAAGTCTGCCATAAACCATACTTATAACCAAAATATAACCAGAATAATAACAATGATAGAATAACCATCAAAACCACGTAATAACAAGCACATTTACTCATGAAATACAAGGCAAAAAGGAGTTCTTATTAACATATGCAAAATCAAACCAAGCCAGAGAATTCCATGTACCACCCAACCACAGATTGGCTTGAACCAAATCTTTCTTTTAACCAATCACCCCCGTGCCGTATTCTAAGCATGAATGTGGGAATCACAACAAAACCAACCAAGGCTTCCTCAGGATTTACTGTGTATCTCACCATTACTGGTTAAGGGATTTGTAGGCTTAAAACCCTCATCTATACAACCAGGCTTTACCGTGTATCCCACCATTACTAGTTAAGGGATTCCTAGGCCTAAACAAAGAAACATACACTACCATGCTTTACTGCAATCCTACCATTTCGGGTCAAGGGATCACTAGGCCTAATAAGAAGGTATGCCTCAAGATTTATTCACCAATACCTTTAGGAATTTTCCCATCTCCACCCGTAGGCTTTACCATGTGTCCAACCATTACTGGTCAAGGGATTCCTAGGCCTTTGGGAATTTTCCTGAGACCACCTCACTCGGTTCCAAAAACATATGGCAATCCATCTTAACCAAATGAAAGAACCCCATCACACCATGGATATTCAGAAATAGAAAGGGAAGGCTGAAACCACTATCACACCTAGAAAAACCCATGCCATTTACAATAGGAGAACCAAATACACACGTACATGCCAAAGCTAGCAAGGAAATCATACATGTAACTCGATGCCTGCAAGTAATCCCGTTGTAGCTACTTGATCCAACTATTCCTTGCTTGATCTTTTCTTCCCTGTTCTTTATTTTCCTTCCTTTCCCTTGCTTTCTCCAAGGCCAGAGTGGTCCAAGAATGCTCTAAGTGCACAAGAGTATGAGAGAGATAAAGATAGAGAACCAAAAATAATTTGACAAAAGGTTAAACTGAAAAAAATTTGAACTGATCCTCATAAGCCTTTTTATTTTTCTTCAATTGCCACTAATTTCCTTCAATTTCCTCCTCACATGCAACCTGTGACCTTTCACCTTCCTTTTCTCCTATTTCCATTATTTCATAAATAAAATGCCAATTAATGCCTCCTTTCCTTTTCAAAGCCTTTGCCAATTTCCTTTATCCATAATAAACCAAATGTACATGTGCTAAGATGTTTTTCCCAACATTTAGCTTGGAATATGTGTCCTATGACCTTGGTCTTATTTTTCCTTTATTAGCATTATTACATGAACTTTTAACTCGAGTCTGTTACAAACCCCTCCCCCTTAAGGGAACACTATCCTTGCTGTTTAATGACACCTACAACCAACAATACAGTTCAAAAGAAAAAACATGCCGCCTATGGATATTTATAACTTAAGTTGATGCAATATTTACAATGATCAACTCGCTGAAAAGAAAACCAACATGAGAAACATAACAACATGACATCCATACTGCTTATTAGAGATTTATAGCACTACTCATTGTGATATTTACAATGACAACCGTACATAAATATGTACATATTCTAAAAACTCCTTTGCCTTCACCAGAAAACAATGAAGGATACATAGCCCACATCTAATCAGCCATCTCCCATGTAGCTTCATCCGGCCCAAAGTGCTTCCACTTCACTTTAACTTTCTCTATTTCTTAGTTCTGGAGCATGAGTATATTTCATTGCAATATGCAGTGAGGTTCCAGATGGAATTCTCCTTCTAGCTCCACATGCAATACTGAGCAATCAATAACATGATCAACATCCTTTACATATCTTTTAATCAATGAAACATGGAAAACATCATGGAATTTCATTGTCGAAGGTAGTGCAATTCTGTAGGCCACTGGTCCAATCCTCTCAAGGATCTCAAAAGGCCCACAATACCAAGGTGATAACTTCGCACATGATGAAATCCTCAAGGAGTTCTTCTTTGGATTGATGTAGAAGTACACATATTCCCCAACCTGAAATCCTTAAATGCCCTGTGCTGGTATGCGTAACTCTTCTGTCTATCTTGTGATTCCTTTAGATTTTGCTTGATAACCTACATTTCCTATTACATCTCTACCATCATGTCCGGTCCTATCAACACCCTATTCACTAGATCACTCCAATTGATGGGAGTATTACAACTCCACCCATAAACTACCTCACACAGAATCATACCTAGTGATCCTTCATACCCATTATTGTAAGAAAACTCTACCAATGGAAGACACTCTTCCAACTTTTTCTACTAATGCATAACATACACTCTCAACATGTCCTCCAAAATCCTATTGACCCTCTCTATCTATCCATCTATTTGTACTGAAGGCCAACTATGTACCCAAACCTATAAATAACTCCTTCCAAAACATGAAAGTGGACTTAGCATCTCTTTCTAACACAATAGTCTTTGGAACACCATGAATCCTCACTATCTCCCTGATGAAAATTTGTGCTACATCACTAGTTGAATAAGTAGATTTTACTGGAATGAAGTGTGCTACTGTTTTCAACCTGTCAACCACAACCATAATAGAATCATGTTGTCTAGATGTCCTTGACAAAACTGTAATGAAATCCATGGAAATGACCTTCCATTTCCACTCCAGAATCAAAATTGGTTGTAGTAGAACACCTAGATGCTTACACTCTGATTTTACCTGTTGATAATCCAAACATCTAACCAAAAACTCGACTACCTCTTTCTTCAGATTCAACCAACAGTAGAACTTCTTAACCACTGTTAAAGTCTTTTGATATCCCGAATGACCTAAATATGGATTAACATGAAGTTCCCACAAGATAAGCTTCTTGAGTTCACTGTTATCTGAAACATAGATCTTGTTCCTAAATCTCACTAGACCATCTGCGATGAGATAAAAGTCCACATCCTATTCCTCTATACCCTACTGCTATAACCTGTGCATAAGCTCCCTATACCTATCATCATGTTGTCCTTGTTATAAGATACGATCTTGTAAACATGTCTCATAGCTGCTATAGGATTTACCTGTACTCTTTTGCTATGCGCATCTACGACCCTATTCTCTTTTCCTTAATGTACCTAATCTCGAAGTCAAACTCACTAATTGTGGCCAACCATCTATATTTCCTAGCATTATTATTCGGTTGGTCAAATATATATCTCAACCCACTGTGATCACTCATCCAAATGAACCTCCTGTCAAGAAGATAATGCCTTCACATTTTCAATGCATGAATGACTGCTACCAACTCAAGATCATGTGTCATATTGTTTTTCTCATGTTCATTCAATTTCCTTGATTCATAGCATACCACCTGTCCCCCCTACATCATGACTCCAATGAATCCTCTCTTGAAAGAATATGTACACACCAAAAACTATCTATTCGGATATGTTATCTTGAGAACTGGAGAATTTGTTGACAACTTCTTCATCGACTCAAAACTTGCTGCACATTCTTTTGTCCATTCAAATTTCTTTCCCTTCCTCTACAATGATGTAATAGGATATGAAATCTATGAGAAGTTCTTGATGAGCCTCCTATAGTAACTTGAATAACCTCATGAATGATCTGACCTCATCCACATTCCCAGGAGCTACCCATTCCATGATGGCTCTTATCCTTTATAGATCCACTGCTATGCCTTCCTTGGAAGCCACATACCCCAAGTAATATACATCTATCTGAAAGAAAGTTCATTTACTAAGCTTGGCATACAATTTGATGCTCTCTTAGCAATCTCAACACTACTGCTAAATGTTTTACATTCTTTTCCTCATTCTTAGAATATATCAATATATCATCAATGAATACAAATTGTCTAGATAAGGATGCAACACACTATTCATCAAGCACATGAAAGGAGTTGGAGCATTAGTCAAACCAAAAGGAACTACAACAAACTCATAATGCCCATACATGCTCCATAAAGAAATATTGTATATTTCCTCTTCTTTAATGTGTACTTGATGGTATCCTAATATGTTAATTTTAGTTAACAATGGTATGTTCTATGCTTAGCACAATTTACTTCAATGTTCCTTAGCAACCCAATAACAATTTCTAGAAGAAATCAAAATAATCACATTGACAATAAAATCAGATAGAACATAAAAAAAACTACAAAAGTCAAGCCAAGACAAGAGGAAACCAGATTTGGTAGATTCCAGGGAAGAACCCCAATCTGGAGAAAACCATTTGATCAATTCTTCTTATTGTTAAATCAAAAGTTCAGTAGAGAGAGAGAGAGTACAAAATTCAAATAGACTTGCCCACTACAAAGTAAAAATGGCCCTATAAATTTATGCAATCAGATATAGTCAAACTTTAGCCCTAACCAGAAAGTCAATGCTGGTCAAAACAACAACAATTCTTCCTTGAAGGAACTTAGTATTGCTTGGTCAAACTCGGCCTGATCAGGAGGTCAATTTTAGCCCAAAATTACTCCGTCAAACTTGGTCAAAGGAGAGAGAAAACTACTGTAATTTTTTTGTGGTCAAACAATAGTCAATATTGAAGTCAAAACATATCAACCAACCCATAAATCCTTAGTTTTTGTGCCCAGTAATGCGGCCTGAGAAAATTACAATTTTGACCCAAAAATTGATGTCAAACTCAATCAAAAACACCTCGATCAACACTAGTCAAACCTGTCCCTAAAGTCTAAAATTCAGCCCAAAAAATCTATCTTCCTAGTTGCACGTGAGAGAGAGAGAGGCTGCTCAATATCTGTACAAACCAATATGATGAAGGGAGAGAGAAGAATGTGTGAGTGATGAATGTCCAAATGAGGTGTGAGGTATCTTGTATTTATACAATTCGCTATGGGTGAAGAGACACATCCGCTGGTCTTCTTGAGCCTACATAATGATGAAGCCAACCTGATCAATTTACACATGTGTGGGCATAATTTCAAAAAAATTCTTTTTCTTGACCGAATGATATGATCTTTATATAAATCTTGGACCTATCGAAAAGATGAATCCAATGAAATCATCATATCCATCAAATGAGCTCTCCCAAAGTGGAATTTGGCCCTAGTTTCCATTTAACATGATCTCAAATCAATCTTCAAGAACACTGCTACTCCCTTGAACTGGTCAAACAAGTTATCAAACCTTGACAATAGATACCTGTTCTTGATGGTTACCTTGTTCAACTACTTGTAATTAATGCAAAATTTAATAGTACCATCCTTCTTCTTCACAAACAATATCGGTGGACCCAATGATGATACACTTGGCCCAATGTATTCTTTGTCAAGCATTCCCTTCAATTGCAACTTCAATTCCACTAAATTTGAAGTGTTCATCTTGTATGGTGCCTTTGATGTTGGTGCTGCTCTTGGTACGAACTCAATAGAAAAGTCCATTTCCCTGTGAGGTGGCAACTATGAAATCTTTGTTGGGATACATCCTGAAACTGCTACAAGATCGAGTACCGCTTCAAAAATTTTGCATCTTCAACATCCTTACCTTTATCAATGGAAATATGCACTGCAAATAACACTCATCCTTTCCTACGACTGTGCTTCGCCTGCATAGTTGTAACCATTCTAATTGATGTTTCCTTCTTATTACCCTACACGATTCTCTATTCTCCATTGTCATCCAAGCACTCAATAGTGTTGTCATAATAATCTACTTTGGTGTTGTGAAGGTACAATCAATACATACCCAAAAACATGCTATATGATCCCAATGGAAGTATATTCATATGTGTTGATGTATGCATACCATTCAACTCAAATGCACAATCTCTTACCCAATGATGAACCATTTTCTTAGTACTTGTATCTAACTTCACTCGCCAAGCCTCTCTATGTACTTATTTATTTAAACCACACTTATTCACCAAGTAAAGATTAGCAACTATAATTGGATCCAAGGTTAATCAAAATAGAAACAATTTGATCACAAAGCTTACCATTCATCTCGATAATAATTTCTTGGTGATCCACCTGCTTGTTATCCAATGCTACATAGCTTTGAGGAATTCTCTATCCAACATCCCCAACTGTTTGGGCTTCCCGTGCACTGTATATTTGAGGCCTACCACCCTGATACGACAGGAAATCCCTCTTGAGATGCTCCTTGACACATATCCAACACTGTAACTTTCCCTTACCCACACCTTTATTTTTTTGCCCTCTAGGCTGTGACCCATGTCCCTATCCAACTACATTAAACTTCTTGTAAGGAACAACATTCTCTTTCTCACCTGTATCTTGAGTTCTTATTTGCTTCGATGGATACTTTCCCTTAGTCTTGTCTTTCTCTTTCCAACCTGTTGTAGGGAAAACTAACACCCCCCATTTTTAACTTTAACGCAAATAATGAGGACCCTTTATATTAATTGTTGGCAAACATCCTTAATGATTTTCATTTAAGTTAATTGTCTTACAATTTTGTCGTTTTTCATTGGATTTCTATTTTGATCGTTTCATTGAATTCGAATTTTCACTAGTTTTCCATTGATACTTGTTTCGCTTCATTTGGTCAACCGGTTTGTAAATGACACTCTAAAGTTTGATCATTTTCTTGCCTAGACTAAAAAATGTAAATAAATGTATGATATTTCAAATATTTGCAATTGAATTTTACTTTTCAACAAACTCCCTTGTTGATAATTCTTTCTGTAAATATTATAAATAACAGGTTGTAGAATGTATTAGGGGCTTCTCTCCTCTGTAATTCTGGAATCCTAAAAGCACTACTGTAATAGAGATTTAGATTTGTAGGTGAGAGGAGAGAAAAATCTCAGATCTTGGGATTATTGAGGATTTTCTTTTGCATTCTGAATTATATATGGAGAATAGAGCTCGCACTACTGCAATTCTTGTTGTAACAACAAAACTTCAAAGACTATAGAGGATTGTTGGAGACTAGAGGCAGAAAAATGGATTCAGTAAATTGGTATTTCTAATACTATTGTTTTAAATACTAGTTTCATTTTATGATAGTAGGAATGTGTCATTTTATTCATATTTATGCACTATTGTCGATATGAGTAATGTGTCTCAATTATATGTTATTATTTATCTCTGCTCTTATGGGTTGATTTTTTATTTCTGAGAAACTATTTACTCATAAATCTATCTTTTAATATGGATTTAACAAATAATGATATGTTGTGAACTATTTCATCATATTATTGTTTAATTATTCAAATCACTGATCTAACAATCAATATCATTTTGTGAACTGCTTCCTAAATGTTGTTGGTTGATTATTTCAGTTAAGAGGTCTCTAAATAGAATGTGTTTTGGTATTCATAATGTCAGTTAATTGAACTACTTTGTTAGCTTGATATTCATTATAAGACAGAAATATTTAAATCCTAATCATTTAAATATCTTTCTCTTGGTTGGTTAGATCTAAATCTTCCTAATTGAGATAGGATCAAGATTTAGTTCCTTTTGCTTGCATTTTAGAATAATTTTGCATTTAGATTAATTCTATATTCCTAGAAGTCCTCTTCACAAAGAAACAAACTTTATTTGTGGCTGTAGGTTTTAACCCCGTACAAAAATTACCTGCATACGAATAAACACAGAAAATAAACAATATGAGAGCATAACACATAAAACACATACACACAGAGATTTTCCCTTGGATCCCAAAACTGGGACCACCAGCTTGATTTTTCATTATGTTCCTTTCAATGTTACAATACATATTTATACATGCCGAAGCATCCAATAGCATGGACCGAAAACCATAATGTCCAAAACCATGGACCAAAAACCATTGCGTCCAAAACCATGTGCAAAAGTCATGCAGAAAATCATAGGTAGGTTCGTCCAACCTAACATAGGGTCCAAAGCCAAAATTTTCCGTGGCGCTACCCTGGTGTTATAGACATTTTTGGGCATTTCACCCCAATCATAAATGTCCATAAACTAAGGGCTCCTAAGTCCCTAAAAGTGTTGCTTCACTACCTAAAGGAACAAGGTCAGCTGATTACATCATCTCCCAGAAGTTCTCGACAAAAAACTGCTTAGAAATGGTCAAAGCGGGACCATACTAAATTCCCAGTGCAGAGGTTGCGATGCATATCACCTTCCCAGTGTAAAGGGTGCGATGCATACTGGATGGTCCCTTTGTAGGGTGCGATGGGCGAGAATGGACAGATGGAAATGACAGTTTGCGAGGTGGAAGATCATAGAATCTTCTAGAAACTTCCCCTTTGACACTTGCCTCTCTGATTTCGACCAGGGATGAGTAAGAGATCATCAGTCTCCAAGTGGAATCAAGAACTATCAGAGAGATGACACTAATCAAAATCCCAGAAGTTGACTCACCCCCCTACAATCATCTATATATCAACCCCTCATCACAGAGATCCAGAGGCTAGAATCTTGTAGCTTGTAGAGAAGTGATGTTGGTTTTCTGGTGTAATATCATAGTGTTGGGTGATCTAAGTTCTACTTGAGGTGAAAAAGGGCTTTCTTGCTGGAGGATGATGCTGGGTCAGAACAATTGCTTGTAATCCTCTTGCTATTCTTGATATTAATAAAGTTATTCAAGTTTTCCTCCATATTCATGTATGTTTGATTATATATGCATTTGTGCGGTTAATACATATCTAGTCCTGTGTTGTTTATGAATATAGATCTCTGTTCTTCGATAGTATTATGATGCTTTGATTCCATAGGTGCTCTCTAAAGCTGTGTAGACAAAGAAGGAGTGGCAAGGATCTATCGAGAAGGAGAGGAACCGAGCAAGGAACCAAGTGCAAGGCAAAGGTTGGTGTCCTCTGTTCCCCTCTTGTCTATTTTTCATAAAGGAAAACGAAAGTAGTTTAACTTGTTTGTTTCTAAGATAGCTACTAGTCTTAGTGGGAATAGCAGCTCTAAGTGGACACTATTCCCGGTAACAAAATGGCGACTCCACTGGGGAGCAAATAGATCATTTGTTAGTCTATTTTTGTTTGTTTTATAAACTTACAGACGGAGCCTGAAGTCAAGCCAGCAAGCCTTCGAACTGCATTTTCTATGCAAGTGCAAAGTAGATCAATGCTGCTTCAGTCTATCTCCAGGTTTTGTTTATAAATTGAACAATCAATCTGCAAACACTCTAATTGCCCTAAGTGGTGGCTCTAGTAACCTCCTTAGATCAACCCTGTGATTTTATTTACTGAACATCACTTACTCGGCCTAAATCCCTGAACTGAACTGCAAATTGTGATCAAAGACTGGATAAAAGTCTTGCACTGGTACCATCACACCCTCCCTTCAAGGCAGTCTGTATGCATCACACTTCCCGTGTGTAGTAGGTGTGCTGCATACTAGATTCCCTGTGTGACAGGTGCGATGGTCAGGGAAGGTTAACTTTACCTTCAGAATTTGGTTTTTCTTTTCTCTTTTCAGTTCTATTCAGGAGTTTTGTTGTTTGTGGTCGTATATCTCTGTGGAAACCCCCTTCTCTTCCATCATTCCACCTCCATTGTGCAAATAACTATAAGTGTTCTTTATGTATTGTGTGCCATTTCAGTTCTCTTTTACAAATAAGTAGCGTAATTAGACTGTCGTTTCTTGATCTGGAAGTGTTGAAAGTGTCGTTTTCAGTCATAGAAGAGAATCCCATTGTTCTTGATAGTCGATTGTACTGTTACTCTTGTATGTGATTTGAATTAGTAGTTTTCAAGTGTCGAAAACAATTTTATTTCGAAATCGCAAAGTGTCATCCTCATCTTCATTTCATTTTGAAAAAGAAATTTGTTAGTATTGTCGCTTTGGAAAATAATTTAAATTTGCACTTAGCGTTCTTCTTGTCATTCATAAATTAAGAAGGCTGAAAACAAATACATGCACGTGCATTTGCATTTAGACTACTTGGTTTGATTTAGGATAGTGCATTTAGTGTGTGCTCTGTGCTCTTTGTTGAAAGGCCCTCAGTTCTCTTTCCTTAGTAGCTAGGATTTTCATTTCCAAAAGAAGATTAAACATTTGTTTATCATCTTAGACTGCATTTTAGGAATTGTATACACATCACGCGGTGAACCTGAAAGGAAAATTTTTAAACAAGATCAACTATAAAATAAATTTAATGAATCTAAAAACGCTTTGGAACCTAACATACAACATCTAGAAGTCTAGGCTAGAGACGTATTAAGGCGTCGTAAAACTTGGTAACTGTTGTTTTCATTGTTGGTTGGGTGATTCCTCCACTTTGAGACGACAAGTGCCAGTACGGACTTGTGCTCCCACGTACTATCGAGTATATATTGGGAGACCACAATAGGCTATATCCTTTATACTTAGGAAGCCGTGTTTGCGGCCCTATCGATCGCAATGCACTGAACACAGCATTCGGGAAGATTGACTGTTGTACCGTAAAAAGTATTCTGCAGTTTTGTGATTGGTTTGGTAATCCCTTTGCCTAGATTTCCAGAGAAGTCTATTTCATTCCTTTTTAAACTCCTTAAAGGAAAAGGTCCATCTGAGCACTTGTCACTTCAGGCTCATTAAAAATCGAAGGCGACTAGAGTCATCTTTTGTTTTTTTCTCGACTCTTAAAAATTGAAAAACAAGTTGTGTCAAAGCATCTAAAATTCATTTAATTCAGAAACATTTTTCCCCTTTTATTTTGAGTTAATCAAGTAATCCGCAATCGTGGAAGAAAGTCAATCAAAACCCTGTCGTTCACGGAGACTTACGAGTCAATTGTCGTTGACTCCGGAAACAAAACTATTCCAGACAAAGCGAACTCGTTTGACTGGATCAAAGTCCCCTAGGTTGCTGGGGGCAAGTACTCTGATATCCTCAGAGACTCTGGTTACTCCGAACATTTATGGTATACCTGCCTCTACAGAAGAAATTCCGCAGCAACAAAAGGACACTACAACTGATCCCAGTGTGACGCTAAACACTTCTATTCTTGAACCCACTCCATCTATAACTGATTCAGAAGGTGTTACTCCTGAAATGTCTGTTGCTGCAGAACTAGTATCTTCTTCGACACCAGAAATATTTTACGGACCTGATGGTCTACCTCTTCCTCTTGGATTGATTGCCATAGAAGAGATTGTGGAAGATCCTCCAACTAACACTCCAATGCAGCTGGGCAGGGAAAATTTTAAGAACCCCCCCTAAATTTATAAGTATAATAAATGGGCGAATATCCATGGTATATAGGAAAAATGGAAGGCGATTTTATCAATAATATAATATGTTTATATAATTTTTTGGCGAATCTCTCACTAGGCATGGCGAATATTTTACTCAATTATAAAATATT
>APFE030035327.1:0-37581 GCA_000404065.3 Pinus taeda | reverse complement strand
TATGGAGTAAATATAAAAAAATGTTTTATTTGTTTACCATACCTATCGTTTATTTATATTTTTATTATTTTACCATACCTCTTTTACAAATATGGTATTTGCCCCATGGGATTCACTTAAATAAAACCTTTTTCTTATGCCTTCATAAATAGAACGAAGGTTATGGACTAAATATAAAAAGAGGTTTTATTTATTTACCATACATCTAGTTTATTTATATTTTTATTTATTTACCATAGCTTCTTAGTAAGTACAAAAAGATGTTTTATTTATTTACCATACCTCCACTTTACTTATATTTTTATTTGTTTACACCCTTGCATGTATATAAGGTGACTTTTGGAGTAAATATAAAAGATGTTTTATTTATTTACCGCACTTCTCATTTATTTATATTTTTATTAATTTACCATACCTCTTGTATAAATATGGTATTTGGCCCATGGGAATCACTTAAATAAAACCTATTCTTGAAAATGGGCGAATGAATTCACTTAAATAAAAATTATTCTTGAAATTGAGCGAATGGAAGGTTGTAACTCCTAATTTCAAGGGCTAAATTTAATTTTTTTACACTCTCCCTTAAAATAAGGTGGGCTATTTTTGGTGATTTGTAAAAATGTACTATGATACAAAATATTCGTCCACTAAAAATTTAAAACCCCTTAATTTTGCCAAAGGGCGAACATTCGCCCATAAAATAATCTATGCAGCTGGGATCACCCTATATCCTTCTTCATCATAAGTTATTCTCTCACCATCGTAAGTTCCTGAAGAATCGCTAAGGAATATTTTGGATAGGCTTAATATGCCTGAACAACCGTCAACATCTAGGATTGTGTCATCCAACACAGCAGCGACAGAAATTCCTGCTGCTACCCTGACAATGTTCGACGGAGTGCCATCTGTCCCAAATAACTCTCAATCGATGGATGGAGTCCATCGAGGGGTTGTTTTGACAGTATGGATTGTTCATGTTTGTTCGTCCGGAATTGTATCCGGAATCTCTTACGTTGAGTCTCAACAAATTGATCCTTCACAATGTCAATTTGGGCAAACTAGTCCTCAAAGACAAATCATTCCTTTGAGTATTGGATTACCATTGTATGGGGGGCCGTATACCCTTTCATTGCCTTCTTCAGAAGGACAACCATGCGAGAGTTCACAACATAATTTAGGTTATGCTGGAATTACAACTAGTGGTTGGGCGCCAATCCTGCCTCAACAACCAAGAGTTGTATACTCAATGCAACAAAGTTTGCCTATGATAAATATCCCCACTACGCCGGCCATTGTGGCAGTGTCGCAAGTACAAGCGTTACCAGTTGTATGCTAACCTCAGGTTTCTCAGGTTATAATGCAACAACCTCTGGTACCTACGACACGACCGCAATCATCAACTAGTGGAATGACACAGGTTCAAACGAGGTCCATCACCCCCCATCTTGGTCAAACGGTCAGTACTGGACAATAACTCATGGCTTCACAACCATGGCTGGTGCAATATCAACAACCCCAATTCCAACAAGCTTACCAAGGATATGAGAAACAAGTCTTTGCAAGTAATGGGCAACTGTATAATCAAAACGGACAATATCAACCATATCATAATGGTTATACCCATCAACCTTACCAAAGTTACTAGCATCAAATGCATTATGATGGTATGCAAAGACCAACTGCTCAGGCAATTCCATCTTATCCTGGGTATGCTCAGCCAAGCCTGAATCAATAGTTGCCTTTTGTGGCAATTTTGGAGTTACCAGATATAAATCGACTAACGAATGATCCAATTTCCTACGCCCCTTGGTGGCCGGCGATTCCAAATAAACTTCCGTCTGATATTCCTAAATTTAATGGAAATTCAAGTGAAGACCCGTCGAATCATGTGATGACCTTTCATCTTTGGTGTTCATCCAACACCCTCAATGATGATTCGATCAGACTTCGCCTCTTTCAACGAACGTTAACTGGTCCAGCAGCAAAATGGTATATCGAATTGCCTAGAGCTTCGTTTGATAACTTTAGTACCCTAGCCACAACCTTTTTAACCCATTTTCAGTGACCCATAAGGTACGAAATAGGAACTGAGTTGCTTACTAATTTCAAACAAATTACATCCACTCACATATCCGATCATATTCATGAGTGGCGACGTCGTCGTAGAATGGTAAAAACATATGTTCTTGATCAACTATTGGCTTAATGGTTTATTAAGTCATTATTACCTTCTATTACAGAAGATGTGCAAAGGGAGGAGTCGTCACTGAAGAGAAAGTCATTTCTCGTGCACAATAGCTAGACTTGATCTATACTCAGTCTGGCATGCTCTACGATAAAATCCCTGATGCTCCTAGACAAGAATTTTCCATTCCTCCCCCTCCTAAATCAAACAAAGACTCTCATGTTGGCGATGGCATGATAGGTATGAAAAGCACTAAAACCATAAAGGCTACATCGAAAAAGGGCCGCATGGTTTCAAGTCAAAACACAAATGAAGAAATTCTAGCCTCGGAAGTAAATGTCGTGTCGACAGACAAAGGCAAAGAACCCAAGCAACCAGGAGGCAAGAAAAAAAAGAAAGGGAAGAAGAAGAACCAGGAGGAGTCGTCTCCTGTAAAATCTTCTACAAACCCTTCTAGGATAAGAAACCAAGAAGTCCATGCCTAATATGTGATGAGGATCACTGGACTAGAGAGTGTCCATATAACGCTGAACTTAGAAAATTCTTCAAGAGTTCAAAAACCTCAATTGTATTGACTGATCCGTTTCCAAACCCAGGAACAAATCTGGTTGCTAGCGAAAATGCTTCCCCGTCCCAAGTGCTAATGTTGTCGATTTCAAAGCAAATGAATGATGATATCATATCGACAAGGAATAAAGATTACGGGAATCCACAGATGTTGAACAACAAGGATAATGGTCAACCTAGTAGTTCGACAACAACTTTGACCGGAGTCGTTCTTGAATTAACAATAAAACCACCAAAGGGAGTAGTACACAAATCGATGTTTAATCCTTGTGCCAAAGCAACACAACACTATAATATAGTGGAGGATCTAGCTCAATTGCCCTCCGTGATGTCGACACTTGAGGTACTACAAAATTGCCCATCCCAAAAGTAGGCTTTATTATCAGCAATAGGTGGGATTGACCCAACGGATTCCAATCTTGTGTCCTTTAATCACAAAGGGTACGACCCTTAGCTACCAACTCAACTAGCTTTCCTCATTCAAGTGAAAGCCCTCAATAAAATTGTTCATAGAACAATTATTGATGAAGGGGCATCCACATGTATTATGTCGATGAGTTACTGGAAAACTTTAGGGCCTCCAACCTTGTCGCGATCATCAACGAAATTAAAATCATTTGATGGACGAACATACACCCCATATGGGATATTAAGTAACTTGCAAGTTAAACTGGGGGGCAAAACAGTAGAAATTGATGTTGAAGTTATCGATGGAAACCTCGATTACAACATCCTACTGGGAAGGCCCTGGATATATGCCATGGCCACCGTTGTGTCGACCTACTTTAGGAAGATTTCATTTCCTCTCCAAGGAGGAATTACAATAATCGACCAACAAACTTTTCTCCCCAACAGTTCACAAGTTACGGGAAGCATTTCGATGATCCATGGAAGCCCGAATTCTCTTCAAAATATCGGAGTAGGCCTAATAAAAGACCCCACATTAATGGGAACTTTTACCCTACTGCCTCCAACCAATTTGGTGGAAGTGGCTAAAGTGGGAACCTGCAATATGATATATTCCATTCAAAAGATGTCAGAAAATGATATTAATATGGATCATCTACAGGTATTGCCTCTAAGCCCACTGGAAATATTATAGCAATCAATGTTTTCGGTATGGGAGGCAAACCCAAATCAACGCTCATCAAGCGTTTGGATAGATAGGTTTAAGGAATATGGCACCCCCCTTCAATTCCTTGGTCGCAAGTACATTCTACAGACGAAGGAATCATTCAATCAGTGATGATTGACAGGGCACCAGGGGAAGATTACCACCATCATTTGCATCTTCTGAATTGGAAAGAAGATAATTCCAGTGACCTAGACCATCCCTCAGTTTTCGACTTTCTGTCGAATACTGTAAATACGGTGGATTCCAAGAGAAACCTATCCAATATTGAAGAGACTATCGCCATAAATATCTCGACCAAAACAGATGTTGTACAGAATATTCATGTCGGAAAACCTTGTTCTTCTTCAGAACTAGAAGTATATAGCACTCTCTTTCACGAATTCAGAGATGTCTGTGCTTGGTCATATGATGAAATGCCAGGCATTGAATCAAGCATAGTTGAACATGAAATTAAGATGTATCCAGATGTCAAACTAGTATGACAATGGCTATGGCAGGTGCAACCCAAGAAAGCCGTTGCCATCAAGGCAGAAGTTGAAAAATTCCTCCATGCTGGTTTTATTTACCCGGTTCCTCTGACCGATTGGGTATCGAATATTGTTCCTGTGATGAAGAAACAAGGAAATATTCGAGTGTGCGTTGATTATAGGGATGTAAATCAAGCTTGTCTGAAAGACAACTACCCTACACCCTTTATTGACCAGATAATTGAAGAATGCGCCAGATGTGAAATATTTTCATTTATGGATGGATTTTCAGGGTATAATCAAATAAATATCCGCCCACAGGACCAGTCAAAGACTACATTTATTTTTCCATGGGGCACATTCACATATCTCAAGATACCCTTTGGTTTAAAGAACGCAGGGGCAACGTTTCAGAGAGCAATGAACTATGCTTTCCATGACATCAAGAACATCATTCAACCATATCTTGATGATCTTTCGGCTCATTCGCGAAAGCAGACAGATCATCCGCAGCATTTGAGGGCGATTTTTCTACGTTGCTGACACTATAAGATACGACTCAACCCACACAAATGTGTGTGTTGTGTCAATTCTAGTCGTTTACTTGGCTTTGTGTTCTCAAAGGACGGGATTTGTCTCGACCCATGTAAGGTTCAAGCAATCATTGATTTGTCTCCACCTCAAATTTGCTTCAGATTCAGAAACTCCAAGGGTTAGCGAAATTTCTTAGGAGATTCATTCCAAATTACGCCAAACTTGCTAAAGGTTATACTCGTCTATTGAAAAAAGAAGTTCCCTTCATTTGGGATTAGGTCGTGGAAGCCTCCTTTGATGATTTAAAACAATCTCTAATAAAAGCGTCATTAATGTATGCTCCTGGTTATCAAAAAGACTTTAACCTGTATCTGGCTGCAGCAGATACAACCATAGGGATGGTTTTAGTTCAAGAGGATAATGGAATTGAACATCCTATATATTATTTAAGCCGAAACTTAAATGATACAGAAATAAAATACTCCTACGTTGAAAAGCTAGCCCTAGCAACTGTTCAAGCGATACAGAGATTTCGACACTACGTCCTCTTTAGAAAAACTACCATTTTATCAGATTGCAACCCCATGACTTATATATTGTCGCGAAAGTTGTTGGGGGGAAAATATTCAAATGATAGCAATTTTACAAGAGTTTGATCTGGAATTCAAAAAATCCAAATCAAAGAAAGCCCTAGTCTTCGCGGAGTTACTATGCGATTTCCCATCATCATCCAATGATGCCACATCTGAAGAAGCAATCGTGGATGAAAATTTGTTTCTGATATCTTCAAGCAATCCATGGTACGTAGATATAATCAGCTATCTCCAAACCCAAACATACAGTTCTAATACCTCACTCTCCGAACAATGACGCATTCGATACCAATCGAAAAACTATGTGATTGTCGATGATACCCTTTATCATCGTGGTATCGATACAGTTCTGCGGAGGTGCCTCATGCATGAGGAGGCTGAAAAAGTCCTGAATGATTGTCATTCAGGTGCTTTTGGGGGGCATCAATCTGGTTATGCTATGGTGCAAAAGATTTTGCGAGTAGGATACTTCTGGCCAACAATGTTCAAAGATTCCATAACCGCAGTAAGAAGTTGCCATGCTTGCCAAATCTTCGATAGCAAAACCAGAAGACCGCCCACATCGCTGCAACCACTAGTTGTTGTTGGGACATTCGCCAAATGGGGCATAGATTTCATGACATGTAACCCCACCTCGGCTGGGGGGGCATGGGTATATCATAGTCACAGTAGAATATTTTACCAAATGGGCCGAGGCGATGCCTACATTAAACAACAACGGCGAAATGGCTACCATTTTATTTTTTAATCACGTAGCCTCTAGATTTGGCGTTCCACAGGCCATAGTCACAGATCATGGATCGTATTTTTGCAATCACATGATGGTTGAATTTGCTGCCAAATTAAGACTGTCCCACGACAGCTCTACTCCATACTATCAGCAAGCTAACAGACAAGTTGAGGCAATCAACAAGGTCTTGAAGCGCATGCTGCAAAGGATGATTGGAGTCCATAAACGGAGTTGGCACCTGATCCTGTACTTGGCCTTGTGGGCATACCAGACATTGGTGAGAAATGAAATCGGGTTTACACCTTTTCAACTAGTGTATGGTCTGGAAGCAATCTTACCAGTTCAGTGTGAAATCTCGTCCCTCAAGCCCACAGTCGACCTTCTCCCTGGAACTTTAGAAGAAGAGGCTCGTTTCTTGGAACTAATCCAATTGGATGAAACCCATCGTGATGCAACTTCAGCTAACGAAGCCCATAAGGAACAAGTCAAAGCATAGTTCGACAAAAATGTCAAACCTCGTGTCTTCTTAGAAGGTGACCTGGTCTTACTTTACGACCAGGAGTTCGATAAGTTGGGAGCAGGGAAGTTAAAATATTTATGGATGGGTCCCTATATTTTTAAACATGTATTAGCAAAAGGAGCCTACGATTTGATGGACTATGATGGGATTCCACTGGCGCAACCCTGCAACGGGTTATACCTCAAGCGTTACTATGCTTAACTCCACATAGTAATCCCTATGCTTTTGTTACATTTTTGTTTTCATTAAGGGTAATTGTTTTGGTTCAGTAATCCACTTTTTACATTTGTCGCAGATGCCGAACTTACTGGAATCATTTGTTGGATATGCCGACGGAGCAAGTTGTAGTACACGAAACCTATCTTCTGTGGCCTGGGCCATCTTCGATCCTAGCGGTGAGTTAGTGAGTTTCAGAGGGGTATGTATTGGTCGGTCGATGAACAATATCGTTGAATATAGCTCGTTGATAGAACTGCTCTCTGATGCCATTGAACATGGCGTATGCCGACTTGTTGTCAGGCTAGACTCACAAATCGTCATTCTACAGCTCACTGGTATTTATTCTGTACGAAATCCAGCCATCTATCGCATGTTCCTAAGGGTCAGAATTTTGGAAAGACGGTTCGATTTCAATCAATATCAACATATTTCTATAAATTTAAACACATTGATAGACTCATTGGCAAATTATGTATTAGATAGACATTTGCGACATTTATAAAAAGAAGCATTTCATCGATATTTGCAACAGGATCACGTAGCTTAACCGAAATAAAACTCTGAAAATCAAAAATATATATATGATGACTGTTTATGGTTTACACATAATGTTCTGTAATCAAGACAAAATCGATCAGATGACCCAAAACTCAAAATGCTAGGGGGCACCCGAGTCTAATGATGCTAGTGATAACAAGTCGCTGCCTGTGAAATCATGCGTAAAAGCCTAGTCCATCGACTTGGCATGCCAGTAGTATGTCGCTGCAACTACAGAGGTAGCTCATCGGTCCTCACATCCAGAATACCAAGGGTGAGACCCTTGACCTGATCCTGTAATGCTGAAAGAGTCTCGGCCACATCAAGGTTGCAGAGGATAGCCCTCCCCATAGCCTCTCCTGCTGGAGTGGCAGCTAGTCCTCTCTGACGTACTGCTGGTCGAACTGGTCTGATATCTGCATGAGCACATGAGTTTTGATTAGTCTTGATCAGAGAAAACATAAGAACATTATAAAAAAAATAAACAGAGATATGGTCAAAGAATTTTCCCATAGCGCCCCACTGCTCACCAACCGACAACACCAAATTTGGGTCACCTCGGAAGTCCATGCCAACATATGAAAACTTGGCGTACACCATCTCCTGATGATCGAAACTCTCGAAGAAGGTATCAGAGAAAGAAATCTGAGGTTGGCCAGCGTGTCGAGACATAAGGTCAACCCATGTCTGCATCTGTGGCTCAGTCGGTGGAGGTAAACCAAGTGAGATGTATTGCGGCTGCATATTGGGATCTTCTCCAAAGCGAAAGCGTTCAAAATAGAACCATAGCCAAAATTCTTGGATCTCCCGGCTTTCACTTTGGTCAATCGTTCTTTCATCACAGAGAGTGCTGCATCACACCAATTGAACACCTTCGGTTCAAGGCATTCCAAAGCATACTGCATGTAAGACCTGTTGGCTATGTGAAGAGCTGCACTACCAGCCAGTCTAGCAAAAGTGAATAGAATGGTCCTCAAGGGCCGGTCAATGACATCTCGGATATTGATCTTGCCGTCCGTAATCCGCTGAGATCCCTCTTTGCAGTGCTAATGAATATACTCCCTCACGGACTCACACCCGCGAGCGGGACCTGATAATGAGAGAGGGGCAACATGCCTCGATAAATATTTCAAAAAATAGATGTCCACGACAGTCAAGGGGATAGATTTTCCCTTGATCTAGAACACCTGGTTGGTAGGATCCCAGGAATTGAGGAAATATTGCAACAAGTTGATTTGTTTCCTCATGCTAGAGATGCGAAAAAACTTCAACAGGCCACAGTTCCGCAATGCAGTTACTGTACCTGAATCATGTAAAGCAACCGTGTCCTCTTCTTCATGCTCGTGTTCTCGCCATGTAACAACCATTTTTCTTCAATGAATCTCTGTAAAAAAAAACAAGAGAAGAGTCAAGGTCTTGATTTGGCAAAAAACAGGCAAAACTCCATGAGAAAGTTGTGCAAAAAGTTTCCTCCTTGCACCCATTGCACCCTAACAGTCCACTAGGAGCGATGCATACTGACTGGCTAGTGATAAGGCTAGTATGCATTGCACCTTTCAATTAAGGAATGGTGCGATGGAGCTAGGGTGAATTGTCCAAACCCTAGAGGCTCTGCAAAACAAGGAAACATGCTCAGAATTCGAAAAGAAAAGAATGCAACTGAAGAGCACAAGTTTAGATCTTACCTGGTCCAGACAGTGTCAAGAATTGTACACAGAATCTCCCGGAATCAGCTAGTGAAAATTAGAAGGGAAAAGCATCTCCAAAGCTCCAACAAACCAAGTTCAAATGAAATGGTAAAATGAGAGGTAAAAGTCACTTTTAAATTACTATTCACGTAATTCTAGTAAATTATTAGTGTTCTTAACTCATTTATCAAGCATATGTTTTCATTTCTAATTGGTTTGATGAAGCATTTGAATAGGTAGTACAATCTTTGAAAGAACAAAATGCTAACGTTGAATCAATGAATCAATGACCATCATCACGAGTAGTTTTAACGCGGAATTCAAGCTCATTAAAAAATAAACATAAGCAGTGAGAAAATGTTTCCCCCAGAGTTTAAGCTCATTAAAAAATGAACCAATCCCTGGTAAATAACCATTGTGAATGCATTATCATCAGCTTTTGAGCCTTAGTCATGTTCTCATCATCACCTCCAATTTGTTTTAGTCGATCATTCGTCTCCATTTGATTGTTTACCCCTTTCGAGGAACATCTGCGAAGAGTGATTCTGTTAGCCATCCTTGTGACACTGTCGTGATTAGAAAATTCCAAACCTTACCTGGAATTAGCCGCTACCCAAAATCACCACTCGTTCCTCAGAAAACGAGTCTCCTTTAAGCTCTTTTCAACTGACTCGTAAAATATGAAAAGATTGCCGAGTGATTGGCCTCTCCGACTCGTTAAAGTCATCGAAAGTGCTATCCCTCCTCTAGATTTTAATCTTTTTGGACTTGAGGGATTATTACACAAAATTATCGAGCACTTGTCTTGTTCGGCTCGTTAAAACTATCGAAAATTCATCCCTTTCATATTATTTTACGCTTTTTCAGACTTAAGGGATTATATGATGGAAAATAATCATTGGAGTTTCCTTTCCATCCCTTTCAGACTCTCTAAACTTGAAAAGGACCGAGTTATCTTTGTCGTTAAACTCGTTAAAACCTAATAGCGACAAACTTGTCCAAATGGACGAGAACGAGTTTCACTGTCGCTAGGCTCATTAAAACATATCGACAGGTTTGCCCGAAGGGTGAATTATAGAACAAGCATATGTTATCCTCCTCAAGCTTGCCAAAAATAAAGAGGTACTGGTCATCAATGACTGGGGAAAATTGGGAAGAAAACTTGAAGAAGCTTTATTGGTAGCAAGTCGCTCTTGAACATGACACTTTCTCTTTGTGTTCGAGTCGGGTTGGGTTGTTCCGTTCACTGGTCATATCACCATTGGTCCATCACACCATCCATATTTGGGGTTAACACTACCAATCCATCATCAGTGTCGCTGATATGTTCAAGAGAAGTTTCTCAGAGAATTCACTTATGTCTCACCCGCTGCAATACATTCACACTCCATTCTTTCATGACCACCACCCTGAACCCTGTATCATCAGATCGTTTTCACCTCTAAAATCATTTGCTCCATTCTGTGTCGTATATGTGGGATTCATTAAGGCTCTCCTACGACGGGTCACTTCTTGTTGACATCAGCTTATTATCCAAGAAGTTGACTTAGGAACAACCCCTTTCAGTGCTTTGAAGCTTGCATGCCTCAATGGCAAGTTTCTCACTTTCGGCGACAGGTTTACATCAATGGCCTTTGACCGAGAGATTTTGCATGGTGTTTAACGCCAAGTCCTTTTTCACACCACGTGAATTGTACTGTAGTACCTTGAGGGTTATTTTCATTATTGGTGACTCCTCTTGCACCTGTTAACAGCTTACATCATTGGCTGGTAATCAGGCGATGTCTTTCCATGTTTGACTCCAGAACATTTTTCACATGGATCGACTTGTACTCCGAGTGAAGTTGGAATGAGTTTTGAAGATCCCAGATCTAGTTTCATCCATCTGGGCTGCGATATATTTAGGAATATAAAGACATCAAATGTACATCATTTCCAAACAGATGATCATCCAAATCAAGGATGATGACTCCGTCTGAATCATTAGTCTGCTACACAGACGGTTGTCTGTCCTATGTACATGAAAGTGAATTTATAAAGCTAAGCATGGGAATGCCCACCTCAGCTAGATCATGAAAAATATTATGAAGATAATGTATTATATTGTATCTTATTACAGGTCACCCCCTAGCTCGAAAAATTTTTGAATCCTCATGGTAAAGAATTTCACCCGACGTCAAAATATTAACGACCTCATGCTTTAGGGGGCAACTATTATAGAGATTTTTGGGCACTGCACCCCAATCATAAATGTCCATAAACTGAGGGCTCCTAAGTCCCTAAAAGTGTTGCTTCACTACCTAAAGGAACAAGGTCAGCTGATTACATCAAAACTAGACCATACTGAATGCCCAATGCAGAGGATGTGATGCATATCACCTTCCCAGTGTAAAGGGTGTGATGCATACTGGATGGCCCCTCTGTAGGGTGCGATGGACAAGAATGGACAAATGGTAGGGACAGTTTGTGAGGTGGAAGATCATAGAATCTTCCAGAAACCTCCCCTCTAACACTTGCCTCTCTCATTTCGACCAGGGATGAGTAAGAGATCATCAGTCTCCAAGTGGAATCAAGAACTATCAGAGAGAGGACACTGATCAAAATCCCAGAAGCTGACTCACCCCCCTACAATCATCTATATATGGATCCCTCATCACAGAGATCCAGAGGCTCGAATCTTGTATCTTGTAGAGAAGTGCTATTGGTTTTCTAGTGTAATATCATAGTGTTGGGTGATCTAAGCTTTACTTGAGTTGAATAAGGGCTTTCTTGCTGGAGGATTATGCTGGGTCAGAACAATTGGTTGTAATCCTCTAGCTATTCTTGATATTAATAAAGCTATTCAAGTTTTCCTCCACATTCGTGTATGTTTGATTGTATATGCATTTGTGTGGTTAATACATATCTGGTCCTATGTTGTTTATGAATATAGATCTCTATTCTTCGATAGTATTATGCTACTTTGATTCCACAGGTGCTCTCTGAAGCTGTGTAGACAAAGAAGGAGCAGGAAGGATCTATCGAGAAGGAGAGGAACTGAGCAAGGAACCAAGCGCAAGACAAAGGTTGGTGTCCTCTGGTCCCCTCTTGTCTATTTTTCATAAAAGAAAACGAAAGTAGTTTTAACTTTTTTGTTTCTAAGATAGCTACCAGTCTTAGTGGGAATAGAAGCTCTAAGTGGACACTATTCCCGGTAACACCTGGACCCCATAGAGCGGGGTTACCTGCACCCCTCAAACTCCCTGTGACTCCCTCCGCTACAAAATCGGTGCAACGAAGGGGGGCTTTGTCCCCCTTCTAACCCCTCGGTTAACAACATGGCCTAGTCATGGAAAGAATATAACACAACCCAACATTATCCCACTTGTTTTTTTCTTTCCACATGGGGCCACAAGAGAGCTTAGTCTTTTATCCAGCGCTGCAATGCCCATTGTTTCTCTACTCCAAGAGAACTTCTCAAAACTCATAGATTTTGTCAATGCATATGCAGTATTCTTCAAAGTGTCCACCTTTACTAGAAACACCTTTTTGTCTTCTATCATATCCCTCACAAAGTGATACTGAACATCAATGTGCTTTGTATTTGAATGATATGCATGGTTCTTTGCCAAGAAAATTTCACTTTGCCTGTCACAATCTATCCTTATCGCTCCTTATGTTAACCCCATATTTGAACACAATCTCTGCAGCCAAACTGCTTCCTTTCTTGCATGAGTGGCTGCCATGTATTCTGCCTCTGTAGTTGATAGTGCCACTACAAATTGTTTCTTACTCATCCAACTGACTGTACCTCCATATAGGTTAAACACATACCCACTTGTAGATCTTCTTTGATCCAGATATCTAGTGTAGTCTACATCAACAAAGCCATGGATATCCAAAACTCTGTCCAATCCTAGTCTTCCTTGGTAGCACAAACCATAATCACTAGTGCCACACAAATATCTGAAAACCCACTTCACTGCTCTCTAATGCTCCTTCCCTAGTTTTGACATAAACCTGCTCAATACTCCCACTACATGTGCAATGTCTGGTCTAATATAGACCATCGCATACATTAGGCTATGGACTGCACTTGCATATGGAACACGGGACATATCCTCTTCCTCTTCTTATGTCTTGGGACACTATTCAACAGATAACTTTACACCTACAGGAATAGGAACCTTCACCTGTTTACTATCCTGCATATTAAACCTCTACAATATTGTCTCGACATACTTCCTTTGGTTTAACTAGAGCTTCCTCTTTGCTTGATCTCTTTTAATTTCTCTGCCCAAAATATAGTTTGTAGCACCAAGATCTTTCATGTTGAATTTGGAGAACAATTGGGTCTTCAAATCCTGGATAATTTCTTTGTCATTTCCAACCAGCAACATATCATCCACATACAAGACCAGATAAATATCATGGTCACCAATTAATTTAAAATACACACAATGATCTACTTTGCTTCTGGTGAAGCCAAGTCCCGTATAAATGTATCAAATTTATGATACCACATCCTTGGTGATTTTTTTAAGCCATACAGAGACTTCTTTAACTTGCATACCAGTTCTTTCTTACCCTTCAACACAAAGCCTTCAAGTTGCTTCATGTAGATCTCCTCTTCCAAATCCTCGTGAAGAAATGTTGTCTTAACATCCATCTATTCTACCTCAAAATCAAAAGTAGCAACAATAGATAAAAGTAATCTAATAGAAGCTACCTTGGAAATAGGAGAAAAAATATCACTAAAATCAATTCCCGACTCCTAGGAATAACCTTTTGCTACCAATCGAGCTTTGTATTTCTCCACGTTTCCTTCTAGATTTGTCTTATTCTTGAACACCCATTTGCTGCCAATGGGTTTCCTTCTAGCTGACAACTCCACCAGATCCCATGCCTCATTTTTGTGCAAAGATGCCATTTCATCAACCATTTCCTCTTTCCAGAGTTTTCCATCCTCTGAATCTACTGCTTCCTTCACAGTTCTAGGATCATCATCAGTAAGAGATAAAGAAAAATTTGAATAGAAAGGAGATGGATTATACCTTTCTGGTTTCCTTCTTTCTCGAATTGATCTTCTCACACCTAGAGTTTGTGGCTCTTTATCTTCTGATTCCTCCTCTGCTGTATAATTTTATTCTTCCTCCTTAAGCTCAAACTCTATCTTCTCAGGTTCCTTTGGTTGGATTTCATATTTAATAACATATTTTACATTTCTGAACATCACATCTCGGTTGTACACAACCTTCCTAGTTACTGGGTTCCAAAGCTTATAACCCTTTAAACCATCCTTATACCCAATAAAGATGCACTTTTCAGATTTACTATCCAACTTGGTTCTTTTCTCCTTTGGAACATGTACATATGCATCACATCCAAATACCCTTAGATGTGAGAGAGAGGGTTTCTTACGAGTCCATACCTCTTGTGGAGTCTTATCCTCCAACGCTGATGAATGTGATTTGTTGACCAGGTAACATGTTGTCTCCACTGCCTCTACCCAAAATTCCTATCCTAACTCAACACCATTGAGCATGCTTCTTGCCCTTTCCATCAATGTCTTGTTCATTCTTTCTACAACTCCATTTTGCTTAGGTGTGTATGGAGTAGTCTTTTGGTGTGCTATACCACACTTCTTACAGAATTCTTCAGATTCCTTACTACAAAACTCTCCACTGTTATCTGTCCTCAACACCTTTATCTTCTTCTCTATTTGGTTTTCCACCAGAGCCTTAAATTCTTTAAACTGGTCAAAGATTTCAGGTTTCTTCTTAAGGAAATATATCCATGTATTCCTTGAGAAGTCATCTATAAATGATGCATAGTACACAGACTTGCCTAGTGATGGAACCTTCACAGGTCCAAACAAATCACTGTGCACAAGCTCTAAAATCTATTTCACCCTCTTACCACCAAAAGGGAAACTTACTTGATTCTGCTTCCCATACACACAATTTTCATAGAAATCAAAATCCATAGAGCTATTACTCATACCTTCTACCATACCTTTACCATGAAGTATTCGATGGCCCTTCTCTCCAATATTTCCAACCCTTTGATGCCACAACATGGTCTTCTCTCCAGAGACCACTAGATTTTCTACTCCACTTTTAGGAACCACAGAAATATTGCACCCATCAACAACAGTGCTACCTTGTAGCTTGTACATAGTTCTAATTCAAACTCCCCGCATCAAGACTAGTGGCCCCCGAACCGTCTAGCAGGTATCTTTCTCGAAAACTGTTTTTACATCTACATCATCCAGCTTGCTTACAGAAATCAAATTTCTGGCTAATGCAGGAATATGCAGAACACCCAGAAGTGTTCTAACCCTTCCACCTTGTAACTTCAGCTTTACTTTTCTGCGACCAATGATTCTAGCCTTCCTGTCATCCCCCAAGAAGACATCACCACCATCATATTTTTCATATTCGCAGAACCATTGTCTATGGGGAGTGAAGTGAAAGGATGCACCTGAGTTAATCAAGCATGCCTCATGATCTACATGTGTACTTAAAGAAGCCAAGTACACATCCCCACCTTCATCTGAGGTGGTTTTTGCCTCTGCAGAAAGAGCATTATTAGATCCATTTCCTTTGTCAGGATCTTTAGATTTATAGTCCCTTTTGTAATTCCCTTCCTTTCTGCATTTCCAGCACACCACCTTTATAGGTTTTCCTGGAGATTTAGATCTCCCACTTGATGACTTATTTTTGTTTCTATTCTGGGACCGTCCTCGTATAGACAAGGCATCACCATTTTGGCTCTCCATATTTTTCCGTCTCATCTCCTCCTTAAGTAAGGATGAGACTATTTCATCAAACTGCAAGGCAGTTGCATTGCTACATATTGCAATAACTATACTACCCCACGAATCTGGTAGAGAACATAAAAAAATAATGCACTTATCTTCATGTGAAATTTTGATATCAACAGATAATAACTGACTTATCACAATATTAAACGCATTCAGATGCTCTATCACTGAGTCTCCACCTTTCATCCTCAAGTTGTACAACCTTTTCCATAGGAACAGTTTATTCACCAAAGACTTAGATTGGTACAAAGTCCCTAACTTGTCCCACAGAGTCTTCGCTGTAGCTTCCCTTGATACATTCAACAACACTGAATTTGAGACACACAATCGTATTGTGCTCTTTGCCTTCCGATCCAATTTCTTCCATTCTTCATCAGACACTCCTATTGGTTTAGTACCCAGATCTACCGTGATCCGCTGATCTTTATCCACCAACAAATCCTCCAACTTGAGTTTCCATAACTCAAAACTCTAACCATTAATTTTTTTGATCTCTATCTTTGCATTGCTCGCCATCTTCTTTCACCACCAGAATTGATCCCGCAGATGTCCCACTGAACGGGGTCTACCATAGGCTCGAACGAAACCCCTCAACAACAAAGGCATCCTCTTGAAGACAAAACAACTCCAATACCAAATGTAGGTTTTAACCATGTACAAAAATTACCTGCATACAAATTCTAAAACACAGAAAATAAACAATGTGAGATCATAACACATAAAACACATAGACACAGATATTTTCCCCTAGATCCCAAAACCAGGACTACCAGCTTGATTTTTTATTATGTTCCTTTCAATGTTATTATACATATTTATACATGTCGAAACATCAAATACTATGGACCGAAAACCATTGCGTCCAAAACCATGTGCAAAAATCATGCAAAAAACCATAGGTAGGTCTGCCCAACCTAACATAGGGTCCAAAACCAAAATTTTCCGGGGCCCCTAGACCCCATAGAGTAGGGTTATCTACACCCGTTAAACCCCCTGTGACTCCCTCCACTATGCAATTGGTGCAACGAAGGGGGGGATCTGCCCCCCTTTTAACCCCTAGGTTAACTACATAAGAATATAACACAACCCAACAGTGGCTTGGCTGAGCCCCAGATCAGCTTAAGGATCACTTTCTTTCCTGATCAACAAGAGGAATAATCTAGTGTCTTTTCTCTTTGGTGGATGAAACTCATAATTTAAGCCATTGGAGATTTAGAGAAGGTAATTGGACCTAGTTAATCTAGTCGAAACCACTATTCCAAAGGGAAGAGGAGTTGCTTTAAGGTCTAAACTGGGTGGTCATCCCCAATATTGTTGTAGCGAACTTCGAGGCATCAACTTTTTTGGCACTAGAAGAAGGGCTTGAAACTTGTTGTCTATTGGATTCTTTGTATTCTAACATTGTTTTTTTCACAATGGCTCCTCTTAAACTTCCAATTTGTAGTTGTATTTCTGGACATGCATCTTCCAATTATCCACTGGAAGTGGTAATAATCTTGTCTCAGGTAAAGTTTAATGGTAAGAGGAATATTTATGTATTTAATCATACTTTACAGTTCATTCAAAATTTTTCAAACTCTAATTTTCAAGGAATTGATGAAGGTATTTTATGCAAGATTTTTACTCTTACATTCTTGGCAAAATCCATACGCTGGTGTTAATCACTTCTAGTTGCCTCAATTCATAGATGTGATCAATTATTCCTTTGTAAATTTGATGGCTATAACTATGAAATTGTATGTGATGAAATTGAAGATTTACGAAAGTTTGAAAATAAGCCTTCAATTACTTTTACCATTCGATTTCGTTTAAATTTCTTGAGATTTAAAATTACAGAGAAACCTTCGAAAGAAGAATTATTAGACTGGTTTGAATATATTTTCTCTTTCCCTCCCAGTTATAACCCATGTCAAATTATTTCAAGCCTTGCTCAATCTACTTCAAATTTTATTAACATAATTGAAGATTCCAGCATAGAGGTGCATACTAATCATGATGAAGTGGCTTCTACCATGTATGATAAATTCCTAAATTTAATACACACCTCTTATAGTATTAATGATAATTATGTTAATGAACCAATATTGCAAAGCTTGCAAAATTTTGGTAATCAACCACAAGAAGATACTAGCAACAATATTGAAGAAAATACCACTTTGAAATCTGAAAACCAATGTGTTAAATCCATAAAATCAGAACATAAATCAACAAGTACAAGCACAATCAAAGTTTCCAATAACACACAACCTATTATACAAATTTCTAAATTCATTTAGGATGAGAAAATGCCAAATTCATAACAAAGAAAACAACGTTCTTCAAAAAAGCACAAGTACACAAATGAATGATCTCAAATCTAAAATTTATAATGAAAAAAATGCACAAGAGTTCTTAAATAGAGGCACTTTTAAATCCAATACTTTTGATTCTTATTTCTATCTCTATCCTAATCTTTTTTCTGATAGCAATTTATTCCCTCTTCGCAATAATGTTATTTTAGAAAACAGAGAGACTGATCTAAATGATTTTATCAATTAGTTTTTATCAAAATAGAGAATTAATTATTGATCATTCTTCTTGCATTAATAAACATGTGCTTCATATTCCTTCTTGTTTTGATACATTGGATGAGATCAAAGAGAATTCTAATGAATATCGTGAGGTCATTTATGATAGTTACTTTAACATTGAGGATATTGATTTGTATTCTTCACAATTGAATCCTCATGATCAAAGTCGAATACATGTGAAAATGAAGAACACTCTAATTCAGAAATTGTTTCAAATAGTTCTCATTTTCAAATAATTAATCATACTCATGATTTCAACATTCAAAAAACCATTCCAATTCAAGATTTATATGACAATCAAGCTCTCATTCCTATTCATAGTCATAACCCTTTTTCTAATTTATGAGTTGGTATTGGAAATCATTCAAATTCCATTATTCTGGCCAATTCTTATGAAAAGAAATTGTTTTAAATCATTCTCAATTGTGATGTAATGCTAGTGTAAACTACAATTTGATTTTGTTATTTTTCCTTCACTTATTTTGTCTAATTTTATATTTGTTTTTTGCTTTTAGTTTTCGATTTTTAGATACTTTGTGTTGGCATATTAAGTAGTTCAATATTGAACACTCTGTTAATGCATTGTCTAAATGGGAACATGACTTTTCACATCACAATCATGAACATCAAGAACTATTAATCTTCCAATTTCAATTGATATTCATCTCTTATCGATTGCTTCTATCTTCTTAAAGACATTGTTAACAAGGGAGTGTATTTTCACAATATGACCAACAATCTAATTCAAATAATAATCTTCCATTGTATCTACCGGATTTTCATCCAGTTTTCATTGATCCATTTGAAAAATATTTGGAAAGTTTTCCTTCATAGAAGAAACATAGTTACCGATCAAATAAAAAAATACCTAGTACCCATTTTTTGAGGTAGCAAAAAATCACTCGATTTTGAAAAATGGTGATTCAGAATACACCTTTTTTTTGGAGCATAGTTTCGACACCTTATATTTTTTTATGTATCAAGTATGAACATTTTTTTAAATGTTAGTGATTTTTATGCTGATTTTGAAAAGTGTTGATACAACATCAACACATTTTTTAGAGGGCATACTTTTAACACTTTAGAATTATTTATTTATTTTTTATGTATCAAGTGTAAACATTTTTTTTGTTAGTGATTTTCATCTTGATTTTGAAAAGTGCATCAATCTTTTTTGTTTAGAAGGTTTATTTTTTACACTTTAAATTTTCTAATGTATTAAGTGTTGATGATTTTTTTTAAATGTTGGTGATTTTCATGTTGGTAATAAAACATAAAATAAAAATAAAAATAAAAACATGACAAAAAATCAAATACAAAAAATATATATAAAAAAAAACAAAAAAACCTATCAAAATATAAAAAAAACACAATTAATTGGTAAAAATAGAAAAATTGAATAAAATTTTAACACACACACACACACATATATATATAGATTTTTTTCAAAAAAGAAAATATAAAGATCTAAAACCCATTTTTGTCAATTTAAAAAAAACAAAAAAAAAATACAAAACCTCATTAATTTTTTTTTTCAAATAATTTACAAAAAAAAAATTATTTTTTTTTAAATTAAATAAAAAAATAGAAAATCAATTTAAATTAGAAAATTTAAATAAACAAAAACTAAAAACAAAAAATAAACTAAAATAAAATTTAGGATCTTTTATTTTTAAGTTAAATTGTTAAAAATCTAAAAATAACATAAAATAGAAATTAAAAGAAAAATTAATAAATAAATAACAATTTAAATTATAAAAGTTAAAAAACATTAAAAAAAAAAAATATTAAAAAAAAACAAGTTTGTAGCTTTGTCATGTACAAGCACCTTTTCAATTAATGAAAGTGCTATATCATTTCCACTCTTAGTATGTATTTCTTATAAGGGTTCTAAGCTAACTTGGATGAGGGTCCACCTAATATTCTAAATATACCTCTTGTATCATTTATGTTCATGCATTTTTTTATCTCTGCAAAACATTCTGAAAAATTACTTTCAAGCATGGCTATTAGATAGTTTATGAGCAATATGTTGTTGCATATTATATTAGCATTTGGTGATGATATTTTTAGTGGTTACACTATTTAGATATAATTATTACTTTTCATTTAGTTCATTTCTTATATTGTTTTTAATTTTCTATTCAGTGTGCATTGTTCACTGTTTCCTACATTGTACTCTGTTTTGCAACTATGGTAAACCATATAACCCTGCATTTTGCTAGATGAACCCTACCAAAAGTTGTTGTGATGCCTTGGAAAAGTGTACTTTAACATTTTCCAAATGATCCTTCGCTTACATTCCCTCCAATCTCGCATTTAGCGTGTTCATTTTCTTTTTGGTCTATCTCCTATAGAAAAATAGGGACTCGTGTAGCAATTTGCAAACCACCTTCTAAACTCGCTTAGATTTCCACTAAACTTGTGATTTGTCTTCCTTAATGTATTAAAACACTCTTGTAACTATAATAATGGAACTTGGAGGTACACAGACCTTTTAGATTTATTTAATTGATTTTCTATAAAAATTACTTATTTTCTACATAATTAGGGTTCACTATTTGCAAGCTTTCATTTCAGCAATTTTTTTCACTTCCTTGCAAGATAGAAGTGTAGTTTCTTTTCATTGAAGATAGTTTAGTGTGCCCTCATTTGTTGCAAAATAGCGTAGGTTTGCATGTTATGTTTCTTTCTACTAGTTACTTCCTACAATTTCAGTTTTCCTATATGATAGAATTGTCAACTTGGTCTCTCTGCATCTAGATTTCATTCCGGTATTCCCTTCTGAATAAAATTTAGAAAAAGGAAGAGATAGAGTCTATTGCACATATGGTTTTGGTCCCTCTTAAGTTTATACAAACCCTAGGTCGGAAATTAAAGTTGAGATGCTTGGGAGTTGCAACATTGTTGCTATAATACTGAGGGCCATCACTTTTTGGTATCATTGTCAGGGAGGTGTCAAAGTATGTGATGTCTTTTCATTTAGTTGATTTTCTATTTCTTTGATTTCATCTCCTGCAAAAAGAAAAAAATAGTTTCTTTTATATATATATATATATATATATAAAGAAAGATACACTCTTTTATTTTATGCCTCGAAGAATTAGGGACAAAAACAAGAAAATTCTTACCCAAAACCCCCACATCTACTAGCAGTACACCTCTTTCAGTTGATTGTGATCCTCTTGCCCTATGCTTAGTGACATTTGGGGCCCGTTTTGGTAAGACATGATCTTTGAGGAGATTGTATAAGGATAAATGCCTTCACACCCCACCAATACTATGGCTGAAGATAAACAACAAGAAAAGTTCACATTTCCCATTAAAGAAATAAATGAAGAGGTTGAAATGACAAACATTAATCCATATGTTTTCGCACACTTCTATGGTTTGATTAAAATGGATCTTGACACTTTCATGTTTGAGTTTTCTATGATATGTAGCACGTATGACTATATAATTGATGAGAAAAAGCTCAAATTGTTCCCTTCCACTCATAAGGATGCAACCCTTTGATGGTTCATGAGCTTAGAAGGAGAAAACATCAACACATGGGAACAAATGAAACAAGCCTTCAACAATAAATATCAATACTACTACAGAGAAAGGGATACTAGAGACGAGATATTGAAAAGGACCCACGGAAAAAAAGAGCCTCTACAAAATTTTGAGGAATTATTCTAGTTGAGTTATAGAAGGGCACATAATTTCACCTTGGATCCAGACTCCTTAAAGTTAGTCCCACCATGAGGAGTTAGGGAAGATCTGATGGAAACACTTAAATTAATGGATGATGGATATATATATTAGTTAACTTATGATGATATCAAAAAGATATTCAAAAATCATTCAAGGGCTACTAGAAGAAGAGGTAGAGAAAACAAAAGCCCGGTAAGTCCTTCATCCTCCTCCCTAATTACTAAAAATGAGATAGGATGTATGATAGAGGACATGAATACTGAAATATTACATAGATTTTCCATGTAGATGGAAACCTTATAAATTGAGAGAAAATAGGAGGAAGCAGAAAATGCATTACCATATTTTCCCTGAATCCACTAAAATACATCCTAGGAATGAATGTCCTTTAGATATCATAGAAATATTCTTTGTATGTGAGGAGAACCATTCCACTAATAAATTTCCATATTTTCCAAGTATGAAGGTTTTTTAGAAAGGATAAAAAAGGAGCATGTATCAACTATGCTATGTTAGCCAAAAGAGGCCATAAGGCACTAGGTTGTTCGAACAAGGTATGAAATTACCCTCTCCTTTTAATGTTAATTATAATGCTCATTATCACCCTTGGTGTTTTCCTAACCCTTCACCCTAGCCAATTCCCACTCCTTGGTCATATCCTCCTTAAAATGTTACCCTGCCCTTACATCCATACTCTTTTCAACCTCTTGTTGACCCTTACAACTGCACCCTCTTAAGTTTCTTTACTTAGCCAAATTTCAAGTGTGCAGATGATTCGAATGGAAAATGACATCCACCCATGGTATTCATTCACCCATGGTATTTACCCACCCATGGAATTTACCTGTCATATTGTAACCAAAAAATGATATAAGTAATAAGTAGCATTTTGTAAAAGGAAAAAAATTCCACCACAATGTAGCATTTACAGTTATTATCTGTTTTAATGAAAAAAATATTTGTGGTTTTGTTGTGTGTTCTCCTCTTTTCTTCTAACATTTCAATTTTTTAGATCTTGGGGGCCTCCCCCCAAGATCCGGATCATTGGTATCATATTCAGGTTACAACTCCATGGAAATTAGGGTTTGACGCATATTTCAATTTCAAAATTTTGCAGAAATCTTCAACAAACTTCAAGCACGTGATACAACCTCCATAAAGCACTTTATTGGGCAAAACAAGATTTTTTTTTTAACATTTTCTTTGCAGGAATTTTTTGGACAACGAGTTTGTAGATCATATATGAAAATTTTGATGCAAAATTTACAAAAACAAATAAAAAATCTATATTCCTTGAAAAAAATACCCAAATTAAAAAAAAGTAGCCGAATCGGAGTCCAGATGAGGGAGATATCGTTGATTTAAAATCAGTTGCATTGCAAAAATGTTTCTGATGGGAATTCGTGGATGGCAACTCTCATATCATTTTGTGCAGTTTTTGTGTATAATTTTAGAAAAAATATTGCATATATAAGCTCCTCTTGAAAAATCACCCATTTTCAAAAAACAATTTGGTCAAATTAGTGTTTGGATGAAGGAGATATCGCTGATTTAAAATCATTTTTTTCCATAACTTTTGTGATGTTAGGATAGTTGTAGCACAAATATGGGTTTCTAGAGTGTCCAAATAGGGATTTCAATCACATGGGAGATGCAAAATTCTCATTCTATTTCAAAAAATAGGTTATAATAAATATTTTGAGTTATATTGACCAAGTTATGCCCATTTTAAATTAGTTTTTATATTTAGAGCATCATTCACAGTGGGTTCCCTTTGGAGACGTTCCCTCCCACCCTACTTTAGTAGGCAACTAATTCACATTCATCAGTTTCAGCATAGAAACATTCGAATTGGGTTGTTTGGAGGCGTGTCCTCCCACCCTAGGTTATGTAGGCACCTGCTACTTCATCAACAATCAACATCATGGTCATGGGTCAACCGCACAAAATCCTTGTCATCGAAGTCCATTTTCTAGGTGGCACACTATTAGTATCACAGTTGGTCACAAGCATTACAGGGTATCTATATCCTCATATCTTTGCTTTCCATGGTTATGGGTCATCCAAAAACCCACACTTCATTGAAGTCCATTTGCTATGCTGCACACTGTCAATATCACAGTTGGTCACAAGCATTACAAGATATCTTTATCAGATCTTCTTTCATCACAGTTAAGGGTTAACCACACAAAACCATTCTCTTTAGTGGCTCTTCATATTCAACTCATATTTATCAAGAGGGAACTTCACACAATGGGGATCATTCCTTCTTAAGGAGGGATGAATGATCTGAATGGAAAATGGCATCCACCCATGGCATTTATCCAACCATGGTATTGTAAGTGGCATCCATCCATGGTATTTTAAGTGGCATCCACCCTTGGTATTCATCCTCTCATGGTATTTATCCACTCATGGAATTTACCCATGGTACTATAATTGACATCTGTTAGTGTCAGTATCTGCATACTTCCATCAGGGATCAAACTTGCTCTTTGCATTGTCATTTTAGGGGTCTCATATTGAAAATGTTCACATATTTCCATTAGGTCATGTCAAAATGATCCACTCATGGTTGTCTTCTCTTCTGGAAGTTTAATTTCTCTCTCATAGAGTGTACTTGTTGAATCTCCTTCAGGTTGTCTTCAGTTATGGTTTCATGGTCAATTTGTGATCATGGTCCATTAGGTCATAGGGCATGTTTTCATTAGGTCTTAGGGCATGATTCCCAAGGTCAAGAGCCTGATTTTAAATGTAAATAAAGGTTTGCAAGGGTATGAGGATGATGAATAAGTCAAGCATGATGGCTTGTAGGTCATAGCCACTGAATAATTATCTTTTAACCTATTGTAATTTTCACCTCAAAAAACATGTTTTTGAGGTGAAAATAAAGTATTTTGAGTTTATTTGTATATCTTATGTAATTTTAAGTCAGTATATGTAATAAATGTTCCTAGCTGCACAAACGCATCTCTCCTTGTTGCAAGACAAAGAAACACTACAAAAATCAGTTCAAGTTGAGCATTATCCACATGCAAAGACACAAAGAAGAAAAGGCATTAAAACAGAGTTTGAGAAGGACAAGAAACATTAGAAAGTGGGTTTTTAAAATGAAAAATCAAAATCTACTCCCATTTAAGCTCTCACATTTCATTTTCAAATTCATTATTCTCATTGGCAAGCAAGGAGTCAAAAAAGTGAGAAGAAGAGGCAAGCTTGAGTGAGTTTTGGGCGAAAGAAGACTTGGAATTGCACTTTTGGAGGGTGGCGCTGTGCTTCTAGAGAAGTGGAGTAGTGGCACTACGCGTTGGCAGAGTGGTGTTGTGCTTCTAAGGCAGGAAAGGTGGTGATGCGCATTGAGGTTGGCACTGCATATATGGAAAATTTCCCCAGTGCAATTTTACATTGGTGCTGCACTTCTAGTGTGGCACTGCGCATCTGTGCACTGACGCTATGCATTGAGCAGGAAGGCTAAAAAGGCCCCAAATATTCATACAAACTCCAATTTTCTCTGTCTCACCTGCCTACAAGTAAGTGGTCCTCCATACTACATTGATTGGTTTGCAATTTAACTTCTAAGCTAAATTTTCCATGGCAAATTCCTAAACCCTAAAAATCTCCCTAGTGGTGCCAAAACCCTAAACCCTCATTGTTCATCCTATCACCTATCCCTACAGCTCTAAACTCTATCCCTATTTCCCTATCCCTTTATCCCTTTGCCCCTGTTCCATTTCATTCCCGTCCCTTTATCCCTCTTCCCCAAGGGCTATTTCTAAACTAGACAAGCCCTCCCTTTCATTTTCATCATTTCTACTCCCTCATTCATTTTTAGCCCATAAAATCATTTCCCATCCCCTCAATTTTTAGCTTATACAGTCATTTCCCATCCCCTCATTCCTAAAACACTTTCATTTATTCCCTCCATAGAACCTCCAACCTTGCAAACATGGACACAAAGGACCGAGACTATGAGGAGGAGGAAAACATAGGCAGTGACACCTCAGCAGATAGAGCTAGGCAACAGAGGAATCCACACAAGGGAGGAAGGATTATCAGAGAAGAGCCATCAAACCATAGGGAATTATAGGCATCTTAGTTGGTTGTCACATGTTTCAGATACCTTGGCTGCTATGAGTTCTGTGAGTAGGTCGAGATAGTTCAACACCACCCTGAGCTCCCTAGACTTTTTGTAGCTCATCTTCGGGATGACAGGGTGACTCTTGCTGGGGTAACATTTATAGTTTCACCTTCTATCATTTCAGATTCCTACAGGATTCCAAAAGTAGGGGAGAAGTGGTACAAGGTCCAGGGCCTGGATGAACACTACTATGAGCCTTATATCAAACCCCAGTACATAAATGAGGTGAAGATACCTTTTACTTTCAGATTTCTTGAAGACAAGTATGTCCCCATGATGAAAATCATCATGAAGTATTTCACTTGTGAGGGTAGATTTTCCAAGTTGTACACCTATCACATCAGGCTCCTCATGCATTTTAGTACGGTGAGGATGTTAAACGTCCCTTACTTCTTGTTTACGAATATTGAGAAGATGGCTCATTTTGTCCAAAAGAAGCCATACCCTCAGTAGATGAGCAGTCTCTATCATTACTCCTTGATCAAGATCATTGTGCTTCATCATCTCAGTGTCCTCAACATCTCTTTGGAGACATTTATTTCTCATGATACCTTCAGGGGTCCACAAATTCCTCCACCAGTGTCTCAAAAAGTAGGGGGACCTTCTAGCAAGGCCTAAGTGAAAATAGATGAGGAGGCCAAGGAGACTAGGACTACTAAGGTGCCAATTTACATGACATATTAGAGGGGCACAAGGAGATTATTTGCAGCCAATAGGCAAGTGCTTTCTCCATGGGATGTGGAAGGGACTTGCCTTCTTCATCAAACCATAGGCAAATGATAGCTCCACAGGATGTGGAAGGGGCTTTTCCTTCTACATCGACACAACAGGTATAGGTGCAGTAGTTGCACAAAGGGAAGGAAAAGATGTTGGAGAAAAGTTTTGATGATGAGAAGGAAAGGGACTTTGAATTGACTGAGCATGATGAGCTGGAGCAATGTTATACTCATCATGGAGTGGAAATAATTGACTTAGAGTCTCGGATGAAGAAACCATAAACTACATCATCATACAAGAAAAAGAGGCTCAAGTACAAGCCTTTGCGGACAATTTAGAGAGGGCCAAGTATGTCATCACATATTTTGAGCAAGAAAACAAGCAGTTGAGTGACAAACAAGTCGTCATGGAGCTAGAAATGCTCAAGATGAAGCGACAAAGTGGCAAAGAGGCACAAGTCGCTTTCACTCCTATTGGGAAGGAGATTGAAGATGATAGAGAAACTTGGCTTGAGAGAGTCAAATTGCACTTTGAGAAGCTGCTACAGAAGGCCAATAGAGACAATTAGATGATCATACACATGGTTTATCATTACAGGACCCGAAACAAGATTTGCAATATGAGGGCCAAGAAAATGAAAGCTAGGCTCAGGTGGGCTTTGAAAGGAAAAAAGGAGGATGATAGTCTTAAGATTCTTGCTGAAGCTTCCTCAGCTCATCAAGACACTTGATGATGGTTCTTCTCACCAATTTTGGGCAAATTCAGAAGAGTTTTTCTCATTTGCCAATTTTTGGAATTCTACACACAAGAAAACTACCTAAATGTGTAGTGCCACCGGCATTGCACTTTTCCTAGAGGCACCCAATAAAGAAATAGTCTGCATTTTTGGATTCAAAGCAATTAATACATGCACCCTAGCAAGTTTTAAATTTTTTGGGGCAGAATTGGTCCATCAAAAGGTCAAAAAACATCCTTAAAATCACCTTTGTACCACTTTTTGGACACATAGAAGCAGTCTTGGTAGAATCAAGATTTTATGGGCCAAATGAGCTCCACACTTATAAATTCAAAGCATCTTGGAAAGTAGACTGGAATACCTTTCCAATGAGCTATCATGATCTCAATTTTGATGTCGGGAAAACCTCCAAACGAGACCTTAAAGTGGCACTACGCATAGGTCATTTTTTGCTCAGGATGGTGATTTTTCCAGTTTTTGACTATGTTCATGGATTCTCTCTCATTTAGGATGATTTAACTTTGTAAATTATGACTTGGCATGTAAATGTGATAAGTAAATGGTAATATAGGGTGGATTCATTGCTTTAGAATTTAGTTTGACCTCAAATGAATCAGTTTTTCACTTTTAGAGGCAAGTTGTTGAGATTCCTATATTCTTGTTTCTTATTCAGTATTAGTTAGATTAGCTCCTCATATTAGGGATTCGACCCCTGAGGATGGGAGGAGGTTGAATTCATGTTTATATCTTCTTCTTCTTTCTCATTGTAAAGGGTTTTACTTAGCTAGATGCTCAGACCTTGACTGTACACCTTTTGTAAGCAGTTTGGCAGGAGATTAATAAAAATTGTAGCTATTTTTATGGGATATGTTAGCTCTGCTATATAGCGCTGAATTTCTAATGACAACGAGAAGTTTGGTCTATTTGGTTGTGTCCCAAAAGGGGCTTACATTGCTCACTTTTCCCTTTCTTCCCTCACCCCTCTTATCTTTAACCTTTCCCATTTCCTAAACGAACCTTCCAAATCCAACAAAATTCCCTTTGGCCTCAGCCCTAAGCACAAAGCTAAACTAACCATAAAATCTTATCCATATGACTTGTGTGCTCATAACCCATCGCACCACATCACCACCATTGATAAACCCCCGCCAATCCAATGGCTCACATCGTGTCCAATAAAGTTGACCTGCTCGACCACTTTCCACCATCAGATCATCTCCACTGAGATCTGATGGCCTTCACACATATCGCGCGAACAAATAGATCAAACAATAGCATGCGATGAGGGTGGTTTTTCTCTCTCATCCACTATTATGTGTCATTCGTTGTGTAGAATTGTGTTTCCCTAAGAAATTACCACTTTGCGCCCGAAAGCAGTGCAATGAAAACCGTTATCACCCAAGTAAACCACTCTCACCCGTTAATGCCCGTGCAACTCCATCACCTGATGATCATTCAATCTGTCCACTGAAGATCCAACGGCCTTGATGCACCCCACTCCCACTTCGGTCGATAGCCTTCACCAAGCCATCCTTGCCATTCATCTCCCCAATCCGACGGTCATCTCTCTCGCTCATCCCAACTGTCCACCTACCCATGCACCCTACGTCCTACATCCATTTTGTTACCCAAGGAAGGAGATGACTAGCTTTGCTTGACTGATAATAGTCAGATCCCCAACAACCACATTAAACAGAAAGCATGGCCAAAGGGAGAAAAGGACATAGCACATCTTTGTAATAGAATTTATTAGTCATGGAATTCACTGCCGCGAGCATTCCAACCGCCTAAAGGACATCATAACAGTTGTACAGATCAGATTTACACAGTGAAGCAAGAAACCTCGTTCAAAGACTCCATTAGGCAGTTAAATACAGTTGGTGGTAAATTAAGTCCCCTCCATACCTAAACGACCAGATGCTATTGTAATGTAAACTTATAAATATCCAGAAGAAAGATGTAATTAGGGTTGGCATTGGATGTAAGGTTCAACTTTTGGAGACTGTAGACACTTTGTCGCTTGCAACATCTCATCTTCATTTTTAGAAATACAAGCTTCTTTTGTTGTTAATTACTCACTGTCCATTTTCTTCTGTTCAAAGCTTGTGCTTGATGTGCGGTGTTCTTGATCTCTTAATGTTTAACACTAGATAACTGTCATCTTATCTCTGTGTTAGAATTTTGAATGCATCACTGAATAGGTTACTCAGGTTTCTTTCTATCTAATGTAGGAGAGCTATCATCCCGTCTTTGCATTAATAGATTATATTTGCAGGTTTTTGTATTAGTTGCAGTTGGCCATCACATGGTCTTGTGTATCTACTGGTGTGGCTAGTATTCTCCATATTCACGTAATATCTAAACTGTGAGCATTGGTGGTCTAAAGCCTTGTAGTTTGAGGGTGTTCATGCATGTATAGAGTGAAACAGGGTAGAAGTGGTTATTTGGCTTGAATCAAACCATTATTCCTTCCATTAAACATTGCAACAATAGTTGAATATGTTACCAGACATCTCCGAGCTACAACCTAGGAGAGTTTCTTAGAATCCTAATAGTTCCCAAAAGCTTCTTGATGTGCGGTTGCTCCACATGCCATTTCGTACCCCAAATTTGGTTTTGCTACATATGAATGGTATTTGGTTTATTTCACTCTATATGCATGCCAATGAACTATTTTTTTATGTATTAGTATAATATTTCTTTTGACTGCATGGTTATGTACACTGGTAAATGGTTAATTATTGTAAACTGATTTTGCAATAGTTAAGTAATATCTATTTAATTTACACAAGTCTTATTTAAAGTCCTACTAACAGTAACTTTATGTGAGAATGTGTGGTTTATCTCTTGCTATTCATGGTATATATATATATATATATATATATTATATATATATATCTATATAGATATATATATAATATGATATAGGATATTTGTCAATTATTCTCTTGTGTTTCTTAAGGCTCATGCCTTCTACTAAGTTTATATCACACCTCTATCCGAAGGTAGCTCTACAAAATTGAACGGTAGCTGGGTCTACATATTGGAAGGAAACTCCAGCACACTCGGTGTAGGCTCTAGTTGGGAACCTACACTGGAAATATCCCCTTGACTATTGGTGACAAATTCTAGCCCATCAACAGTTCCTATAAGATGAGAGCTATTCTAGGTTAAAAGGCTTAAAAAAAAAATGGGACTCAGGGACAGGATGTCTAAGTGGCTAACATGTCTCATGAGGGTGTTGTAGTTGATGTGGAAGGGTTTTTTTGATATTTTCCATCAACTCCATTTCCTTAAGGTCACCAAGGAAGTTTAATCCCTTATAGTGACCTCTCTCCTTGCATGTTTACCCCAGCTGATCGATTTCTTGGGTGGACTCGATCGGAGGGGGTGTTAAAAATTGGTATCAGAGCATGGTTGTGCTCTCCTTGGGGGAATGTGTTGGAAATGCATGCATGTCAGTTCCATGTGTGTCTCTTACACTTGCATTCCATGTGCTTGTTGCATTGCATCATGTTGATCATGGTCATAGTAAGGTTTTCACGAGGAACTTGATGTTGATTTTGTGGGATGCATTTTCATAATTATATGACTGGTTATATGATTATATGAAGCTTGATTACGTCCTTGCATGTTAGGTTTAATTCATATTTGTTTGGTTACATGTATCAATCTTGTAGGTTGGTTACAAGAATTGATCACTCATGCTCGACAACATGCGTTCACGCATGTGTGTAGCTGATTAGGCATTGGTTATGCATGTTGAAGGTTGCACATGGTAGTGTGTAGAATGGAGTAATGGTTGTTTTCATTGATGACTAGACTCTAGCTAAAATGATGTGTATATGGTTTGGTGCTCATGTGTTATATGTCTATATGCATATGAAGTGATGGTATGAAATTTAGGTCATCAGGGTGATATTGGTATGTTATGATTCTAATTTGTTGGCTGAGATAGAGCAGGAGATGAAGATCATCATAATGAGGTTGTAGCATTAGACTTTGGGGTAAGAGAAGATCGTCATACATGTATTGTATGCTTGGCATGAAGGTATGTAAATCAAGGATTTTTATATGCATTAGGTTTATGCACATGTCTTTTTATGTTATGGTTATATTCACGATGGATGTTAGTTGATTACTGTAGTTATATGCATATGTGTTAGATAGTCAAGAATGATAGTAACATGCAGTTGTATGCATTTCTATTGTTGTTTTATATTAGATAACCTAATTATTATGTTATATGTTATTGATGAAGTATGCTATAGGTTAACATGTTGTTGTTATATGAGAATTATCTTGACGATTTTGTAGAATTTTCTTGTAGATTCACAAGCTCGTGCAATTTACTAAAACATAGGACAAGAATCTACTTCTACTTTTAACCAGTGGAAGCCAATAGATCGATGAAAACAATATGAACAAGAAGAAGACAAATCAATGGAACATAACACAATAATTTTTATTAGGGAAAGCCACTGCTCAAAACCCTGCCTATATGTATTGCATTAATCAGAAATACGAGTGAAGATACAAAGCTTGTTCTCACTAGAACAATTTCGTACAAGTATGCTCAACTCTCTGTCTCACAAGCCCACTATTATCCAACACTTAGTCAATTTACACTACCTACTAATCCCCTGTTTCCTTGTGCTCTTGGTCAAAGAATTTGGATGAATACAATATGCTTTTCTCAACCTTCAACTCAACTTGCAAAAGGATTTTCTATCCTATGCTTGAGTGAATTCCTTTGGCCAATACTTAGCCAAATTTACAATCCTCCAAGATTCTAATTCCTTGCACAATTCATGATAGAATTAACATGTATTTAAAGGGAAATTGTGAAATCCAAACATAGGTCCTCAATTGATTGCATGAACTATCTATACAACTTGGAAAATTATACAAAATATAGTACATTGTCCCTGCACTCTAGTCTTAATTGGGTCTTCCTTTGAACTAACATGCATGAGTTAATCTTGAGTGAATATTTAGTTATTTGGTGTGGCACTGAGGATGGATTAGTGCACTTGCTCACTACTAGACCTCTACTAGTTCCTCCAACAGTTAGAACTAGTTTAATTGACTATGACTCAGTTGAACTGATTTATCTAATTACAACTCCAATAAACTCAATTTGGAACCCTAAAACTTAGGGATCACACTTACATGACTCCAGATATACTTCCAACTCGAAATTCCTAAGTTAACTAAGTAAACTTAAATTAGTTAACTATTACAAGTTGCTATGAGAAAAGAATTACAATTTAATTCAAGGACAAATTAAATTGGAATTTCTAGATGCTATTTTTAACATTTCTTTTTGCTATTTTCAATACTCCCTCTCTACAAGAAAGGAATTCAACTCTATTCTCATACTGAACCTTTGGAATTTTATGCATGCAACACTTCTCTCTACTATTCTTGCTATAGCAACTCCTGAAACCGAAAAAAAAAACATCCAAACTGAGTCAGTATGATGCATCTGTCATCAAAGTCTTTGACTGTTATAGCCTTGGTCAACTGAAAATTTGAGCTTCTGTTGACTTTGCCTTTCTTCAATTTTTGCAACCCTTCTTTTTTCTATTCAATATTTGACCACTCTAGCCTCTATCACTCTAATATCTGATTGCATCAATTGCCACTGATTCCTCATGCTACTATGTACTTTGGGCTCCTGTATCAAGGTAAAATCCATGAGATAAAGTATCTCAATGGACCTTGTCCAATTTCAACCCTCTTGGGACTATCTCTTCACATCACCCCACCTGACACCTAGAGGTATGGATGCATGTGTTCCCTCTTCCCACCTGGCTCAAAATTTCCCCTGACTGGAGGTCTCTGCTTGAGTGGATCCCTTCACTCGGTATCCTCTCTGCTTCTCCAATTGTGGCTGCTCCACAATTTTCCAAGATTGCTTCTGAGGCTGCTCCACAATTTTCTAACATTGGTTCTGAGGCTACTCCACAATTTTCAAAGACTGCTTCTAAGGCATTCATCTTTTACATCAAGTTCATACAATTTCTTGACTCACACACAAATCTATTTCATTTGTCCTGTCATCATGAAATTTTATGGAAAAAATATGATTTTAAATCGGTGATATCTCCCTCATCCGAACTCCAATTTAGACGATTTGTTTTTTGAATTTGGGTATTTTTCCCAAGGAATCCATATCTACTATTTTTTTTGAAAATTTTCAACTAAAATTTTGGGATATGCTCTGCAAACTTGCGCCAAAAAATTTCTTGCTCCTTAATATTGCCACTAGTAGCGTTCTAGCTCCATTAAGAAGTCTATACAAGGGTCTTCTGGATCTTCCTTGAACTAGAACTCCATCAATATCCGAGGAAAAATTTGAATTCTTCTCTTCTATTCTGTCTTTAGCTCTGAAACCACGTAGAATTTCCTATAGATTCACAATATCATGCAATTTACTAAAGCACAGGACAAGAATCTACCTCTAATTTCAACTTGTTAGAAAATTATATATTACAGAGCAATGGAACACATAGAATATTGCATAAATATAAACACAGAAAATGCATAAAACCATAGAGACACATATATACGTGGTTCACCTAGTTTGCGCTACCTCCACCCTAAACAGCTAGTCCTTCCTTTCTATTATCCAACAAAATGAAGAGACACAACCTACAACAGATCCACTGTAATATCCTCTGTTTTCTCTCACAGCCTCACTTCTTTGTTTCTCGCTCAGAGAATACACATCTATTTCACAGCCTCAATATAATGCCCTCATACAAAGAGAGGGGTTGCCTTCTAGGGAAAAAAACCCTAAACTAAACATAAGTTCTACCGTCATATCATCTACCTAATGAATGACCCATATTGACTAGAAATTACTATACTTTTATAAGGCAATTTTACATCTATTTTTAGCTTCAGGGGCGTTGCCCTTGTAACCCTCGCCAGGGGACTGCTGGTCTCCGAACCCCTCAGCTAGGGGGACTAGCCCCCCCGGACCCCCACGAGGGGGACAAGTCTCCCCCACAACCCCCCATGTGGAGGGGTGTACAAACTTCCTAGGGTATACATCTGGTTGAAACCAAGACCTCTAAATAATCATGCTCCACACCCAAAAATTTCCCACTTGGAGAATGATTGTAGCAACTCCACCACTGCTTCATTTGCTAGACAATGACTCCTCTTTGGACCTGGTTGTTTCTCATCTTCATAGTCATCCTTGAAGGCCAATTTAAACTGAGCATATTCTCAGTTTCTCCCTAGTTACAACTTTTGTTAGCATATCTACAGGATTCTAGCTAGTATGTATATTTTGTAACTTCAACTCTCCATCTTCCAACACTGATCGTATGAAATGGTACTTGAGCTATATATGTTTAGTCCTGAAATGAAATGCTGAGTTCTTTGCAAGATGATTGGCACTCTGTCTATCATTGTATAACGTGCCCATATCATGCTTCTTACCCAATTCACCCATAAACCTTTGTAACCAAATCATTTCTTTACTAGCCTCTATAGCAGCAACATACTCTGCTTCTATTGTTGAAAGTGCAACAACACTTTTGATTTTTGAAACCCAACTGACATTTGTTCCACCTATAGTAAATACATATCCTGTAGTGCTCCTCCTGTTATCTCTGTCACCTACCATATTTGCATCAACATATCCCCGTAGAGAAATGTTTGAACCACCAAAGCATAATGCTTGATTTGTGGTACCTTTCAAATATCTGAGAATCCATTTCATTTCCATCCAATGTTCCTTTCCTGGATTGTTCATGTACCTGCTTACAACTCCCACTGCATGTGCAATGTCAGGCCTTGTGCAGACCATTGCATACATTAAGCTTCCAACTGCTGATGCATATGGAACTTTAGACATATAATCCATGTCTTCTTGGTTCTTTGGGCACATTTCCTTACTAAGTTTGAAATGGCTAGCAAAAGGTGTACTAACTGGTTTTGCATTGTGCATGTTAAATATTTTCAACACCTTTTGTATGTACTCATTCTGAGACAATGTTAATTTATGGTTTTTCCTGTCTCTAGTTATTCTCATACCAAGGATTTGTTTTGCAGCTCCAAAATCCTTCATTGCAAATGAATTTGCCAATTTTCTTTTGAGCACATTTATTTCCTGCATATTAGATCCTGCAACAAGCATGTCATCTACATATACAATAACAATATAATATAGCTGCCATCATTTTGCTTTTTCATATAAACACAATTGATCAGGTGAATCTAGTATAACCTTTTCAACATAACTTGTCAAAATTTTAGTACCACTGCCTGCCCTGTTTTAAGCCATACAAGTCTCTTCAACCTCCAACACTAGTCTCTTTCCCTTTCACTCATATCCTTGTGCTGCTGGCATATATATCTCTTCCTCCAAATCCCCATGGAGAAAGGTTGTCTTTACATCTAATTTCTCAAGATGCAAATCTTCAACTGCTACTAGACTTAAAATAGTTCTAATTGAAGTCATTTTAACAACAGGAGAAAATATTTCATCAAAATAATACCTTTCTTCTGTGCAAACCCCTTCACCACAAGTCTAGCTTTGTACCTCTGTTTTCCTCCATCTTCTTCCTTCAACCTGTAAACCCATTTATTCTTCAATGTAGTTTTCCTGCAGGCAACTTGACTAAGTCCCAAGTCTGGTTATGCATTAAGGAGTCCATCTCTTCTTCCATGGCTACCTCCCACTTCTTCCTACTTTCAACCTGCATTGCTTCTTCATAACATTCGGGTTCGCCAGAATCAGTCAACAGTAAATAATATAATGAAGGAGAGTATCATTCAGGGGGTCTACTTATCCTGGTAGATCTTCTAACACCACCTTCAGATGTTTGGGGTGGTTGTTGTTGTTGTGGTTGTTGATTATTATTATTTTCGGGCACCTTTACTTTTTCAGTGATTTCATCAAGAAGCACTGTGTATTCTCTGTTTTCTTTTTCTTGTTTCTTTTCCTGCAACTAATTCTTATACAAGACCTTTTCATTGAAGATTACATCTCTGCTCCTAATGATTTTGTGATTTTCATAATCATATAAGCGATAACCAAAATCATTAACACCATATCCAATAAAGGTACATTTCTTTGACTTTGCTTCAAGTTTTGTTCTATTTTCTTTATCAATATGGACAAAGGCCTCACAACCAAAAGGCTTTAAAATAGAGTAGTTTACCTTTTTACCTGTCCATGCTTCCTCTGGAACACCACCATCCAAGGAACTTGAAGACCCTCTGTTTATTAGATAAACAGTAGTATCTACAGCATCTGCCCAAAACTGTAAAGGCAATCCTGCATGCAATCTCATGCACCTTGCACGCTCCATGATTGTCCTGTTCATCCTTTCTGACACACCATTTTCTTGTGGTGTTCTTGCAACTGTCTTCTCTCTGCGAATTCCATGCTCTGAACAGTACCTATCAAACTCTTTGCTGCAATATTCACCTCCATTGTCTGATCTAAGACACTTCAATTTCTTTCCTGTTTCAATCTCAACCAAAGCTTTCCATTTCTTAAAACTATCAAATACATCAGATTTATTCTTAATACAATAAATCCAAGTTTTTTCTAGTTGCATCATCAATAAAAGTAACATAATAACGAGAGCCACCGAGAGATGATACCTAAGCAGGTCCCCATACATCTATATGCACAAACTCCAATTTTTCATTCTTCTTTTCTTTCCCAACTCTGAGAAATATGACTCTCTTCTGTTTTCCATAAATGCAATTCTC
>APFE030035306.1:28195-73734 GCA_000404065.3 Pinus taeda | reverse complement strand
TGTTTCCTTAATACAAATAAGTCCATTCTTCTCAATGATTTGTTGTTAATGAATTATTTCATGTACTCCTTGGTCTATGTGATGAATATGCTTCGTTTTATGAAATATTCAAGTGTTATGTAATCGTTTGCTTTGTTAGTGTATGTAGGTCTTAAAGTGAAGGAGGAGCTCATCTGGATCAGCAAGGTTGGACGGCTACAACAAGCGTTGGACCTAAGGTAAGATCGGAAAACACTTGGTCTCTCATAGAATAATGTATATTTAGAGAAGGATTGCTCTTGTTTGGTTTGTTTTTCACTAGAGAGTCTTAGACTCCTAGGGAGGTTAGGTTTGTCCACAAACATAACTCTTTCCGCATGACAGGACCATCCATGATTACCACATTCTTAGAGACCTGCATGAAATTGCTCCATGATAGTAAGGCTGCGAAAGGACTGGAGGAACTAATCAATTGGTGCACTGGCAAGGATGGTACAACTCGCGAGCTGCGCGTAGTCAGAATGCTTGGCAAGCATAAGGCAAGGACTGGACATGAGATGAGACTCACGACGTAGATAGGGGGATACGAAATGGACCAAGTTATCTTGGATATGGGGTCCAACATGAATGTTTTTCCAAAACGAAATGGGAAAGAATGAGGAGACCTATGCTCTAGTGGTCTCTGACCTAGTTAAGGATGGTGAATCAACAAAATATTATCCCAATGGGGAGGCTGTAGGGGGTAACAGTTGACATCGAAGGTGCGAGCGCACTAGATTTTGAAGTAATAGAGATTGTGGATGATAGCAATCCCTACCCTATGATCCTTGGAATCAATTGGGCCACTGACATGAATGGGGTAATCAACTTGAAGAAGCGAAATATGATATTGGAAAATAAATCGCTCCATGTAGTGGTGCCACTGTATCCTCCAGAATGATTGCGCTATACAAAACCAGTCTGCGATTATGAAAGTGATGATGATTTGGACCAGATTTACAAGATAATGACGTGGGACCAGGAATGGGTAAATCTAACAGCAAATGGATGTATTGCATGGGACCGTGAGAGCTCTTGCACATTAGATTCAAATGAAGAACTAGAGCACTAGAAGAACCAGGTGCATGAAGTATCTACACTGTGTTGCAATATGATGACCAAGTCATTGCATTGGGTATCATCAAAGGTAAGGAATCTACCTTACTATGATGGGCTAACTAACATTGATCGCTTTTTGTATGCATTTGAAAGAGAAGTGTCGGAGAAGCATCGATTCCACGCCTTGAATTAGGCATTGCGTGCTACACCTGCAAGATGGTGGGGTATGTACAAGGATAATTTCGGTGATTGGCGCGAATATAGGAGGATGATGAGAATATGTTTTGGATAACCAAACGTACAGATGACAGACAACTATGATGGAAGGGAAGATCCACGCGATCACCTAGCCAAATGGACTAAGGCTTATGGAGTGGAGCCGCAGCCTGAATGGGTGCATCTGTTTTGTCATACCCTAGATGTCATACAAATGAATTGGTACTTAGAAACAGAGCTCTGCCATGGCACTGAAGAATGGGACATCTTGTGCCAAGGGTTTATAATGATGTTCAACTTTGAGGATGGGTTTGACTATATTGATGCAACACTACAAGAGGTTAAAGCAACGATATTTAGGATGCTGCAGGATCCTTTGGACCTGATTCAACTTGATTGGACTACCCAGCTGAGCCATACGTTGGAATGCTATAATGTGATCATTGAAGAGGAAGATGAGGATCCCAGAAAGATTAATATTCTGGAAACCGAGGGTCACCATGAGGTTGAAGGACCGTAGATAGAGGATCCAGACATAACCACACCACTAAAAATTAGATAGGTCAACATTGGCACAAAAACGGAGTTGAAATTTGTGAATATTGGGGACTATTGGGATGACGCGACAGTAGATTAGGTCATTGAACTCCTCTGCAAATATCAAGATTTGCTCCCCATGGAGTTTTCTAATTTGAAGGGAATAATAAGAGACCTGGGTGTCATGAAGATCAGCCTGAAATTGGACGCGAAAGCTGTGAAACAAATACCTTACCACCTTAATCCGAAGTATAAGGAAAGAGTCTGTTCTGAGTTAGATAAGATGCTTGTGGCAGGTATTATTGAGCCGATGGAAGAATCTGATTGGGTAAGCCCAATAGTGGTTCAGGAAAAGAAAGAGAAAGAGGAAATAAGGATATGCATGGATCTTTGAAAATTGAATGATGGTTGTGTGCATGATCCTTTCTCGACCCCGTTCATTAACGAGATCTTGGATAATGTAGACAGCTAAGAAGCATACTATTTCATTGTTGGGTTCTCAGGGTACCATCAGATCAAAGTCACACCTGAGGATAAAAGCAAGATGATCTTTGTGACTGAATGGAGATGTTTTCAGTACATCCTAATGCCTTTTGGGGTAAAGAATGTGCCAACAATCTTTTCATGCATAGTCATTCTGGCATTCAAAGACTTCACTCATAAATTTCTGGAGGTATAATTTGATGATTGGACATTTTTTGGATTGGTCAAGTGCCATGTGGCGAGTCTGTGCTTGATGCTAGATACATGTAGGAGATACTAGATCATGCTCAATTTGAAGAAGTGTCTGCTTTGTGTCCCTTTTAGGATCTTGCTGGGTCATGTGGTATGCAGAAACGGATTGATGGTAGACCCTACAAAGATCATGGTGATAATCAACTTGGAGGCTCTGTGGAATGTGAAATAGATGTGTACATCTCTAGGGCATACCAGACACTGTAGGAAGCTCTTCAAGAACTATGCCCAGATCACCATGTCTATGGAGAAATTGTTGAAAAAGGATGCTACGTTTGGTTGGAATGATGAATGTCAGAAGAGTTTGGATGTGCTAAAAGATAAAATGGTCACCACACCGATCCTAGTCGTCTCGGACTCGAGGAAGGAATTTCATGTGCACATGGATGCATCATGTATTGCACTGGGGGTTGTGCTGACACAGGCTAGTGAGGGAGAACTAGATCACCCTATAGAGTTCACAAGTAGGAAGCTTTCTAAATCAGAGAAAAATTATTCCACGACATAGCGCGAAGGATTAGCTATGGTGTACGCGCTCTAGAAGTTCAGGCACTATTTGTTGGGTGAACACTTTAAGATCTATACAGCTCATTCCACTTTAAAGTACCTAGTAAACAAGCTTGTGTTGGGGGGGAAATATGTAGGTGGTTGTTGTTGTTCAAGAAGTACGACTTTGAAGTTATTGTGAATCCAAGATGACTGAACACGGGACCTGATCATTTGTCACACATCAAAATGGAGACGAACCTACTAATTTGGAGGAAGAACTGCCTAACATGCAACTCTTTGCAGTGCACATTGCAGACAACCACTTTGAAGATATTATCCACTTCCTGATGACAGGATTGGCTCCGAAAGGTTATACAAGTCAATAGAAGAAGGAACTGGTAGTGCGTGCAAGAAACTTTTCTATCATTGCAGGGCACTTGTACAAAATGGGGTCAGACGAAATATTGTGACATTATGTGCTTGACTTTGAATGAAGTAAAATCCTCACCAAGGCTCATGGAAGAGCTGCGGGAGGACATTATGCAAGGAAAGCAACAATGCAGAAGATTCTATGTGTTGGGTTGTGGTGGCCAATGATGCATAAGGATTTGAAAGCATATTGTAGGGAATGTGATGCATGTAAAAGGACTGGCAGGTCGTCGTGAAGGGATGAGCTACCTCTAATGTTGCAAGTGACATTGCAACCATTTGAGAAATGGGTGATTGACTTTGTGGGTCCAATTCAGCCTCAAGGAAAGAATACGAGTGCATGGTACATCATCACTGCGACTGAGTACTTGACGAGGTGGGCAGAGGCGTAGCCTATGAAGGACTGTATGGGAGCGACAACAACAAACTTTATTTTTGAATATGTGTTGACAAGATTTGGTTGTCCAAAGATCTTGATGAGCAATCATGGTATGCACTTTCTTAACGAAACAATCAATGTGTTAACAAAATAATTTCAGGTGTATCATCAGAAATGTATGCCTTACCATCCACAGGCTAATGGGATAGTGGAAGCATTCAATAAGATACTGGAGAGCGCATTGACGAAGATCTGCAATTCTCAGAGAAATGACTGGGATGTGTGCGTACTCATGGTGCTATAGGCCTATAGAACGACTTGCAAGAAGCTCACTGGGCAAACGCCTTTCCAACTTGTGTATGGCATAGAAGTTGTGATGCCAATGGAATACATTGTACCTAGTCTACGCATAGTGGCACTCACAGGAATGGTAGATCGCAGAGCCCTAGAAGAGAGGCTCGTGCAGCTAGCAAGGCTTGAGGAGAACCGATTTCTAGTTGGATTTCATCAACAAGTTTAAAAGGAGCGCAAAAGGTAATGGCACGATTGACACATCAAACTGTGCACCTTCAAGGTAAATGATTTGGTCTTGTTATATGACAGTAAATTTTATAAATTTCTAGGGAAATTTAGAATGCACTGACTAGGGCCATATATCATCAAGGAGATTACTGATGGAGTAGTTTAGTTGGTTAAATTGAATGGAGAACCCTTCCTAGGGAAGGTGAATGGCATCCAATTGATGCCATACACTAGTGATCCAACTAGGTGACTATATGAGGGAAGCATAGTGTTAGAGCTCTAAGCAGCTGGAAAGAAGCGCGAGACTATAAACTACACTATTCGGGATGGAGAGTTGCATGATTGGGGAACTGTGCTGAACAAAGATATGTCATAGAGCCGTAGAAATGCGTAGGGAGATGTGCTAAGAGAGGAAAACCATGTAGGATAGCCAGAAAGTGACCGATAAAGTCACTATTCATGATTTGACGATGAAAAAAATGGCCAAAGGGAGTAGGGGAGCAACATTTAAGTCGGAATTTATGGGCTAGATCTTTGAAAATCTGCTGCCAATATAGCATTAATGAATCGATTTTAGGGGGAACGGTCAGATTTGAATTTGAAAGTTCCTACAAATTACAGGTGGCTTCCTAGTGAAAAATACTTGGCATTTTGAGAATTGAGTTGTTGAGCTCTCAGGTGCACATGAACTGTGAAACCTTTGAAATTTTGCTAGCAAGATCAGTATTTGAGATATTGCCACATGAGACACAGGAGTTGTTTCATAGCATCATGTTGACACCCACAAAAGCTATGAGTGTTGAAGCAGTGACAACTGAGGGATCTGTTCCAGAGGTAGCTATGGCAGCGGAGGGAGCTGGCCCCTAAATTGCACCCCAGTAGAAGTGCCTAAATCCCATGGGACACCCCGGTGAAGGCATACGTCGAACCAGGAGGGTCCAAAACCAAAGAAGGAAAAGAAGAAAATGTAGCCACCAGTGTGTGCATCACCTAGGAAGCACCCATAGCCAAGAAAATGCACCACGCAAGAAAAGGCCAAAATGATTGACCTAGAGCCAGAAGAAGAGGTCGAAGAAATCCCCATGGATGATGAGGATATTGCAGTGGAAATGGAGGCCATTGAAATTGAGGGGTCGGAACCCATATCTAAGCTACCTGAATACATTCCTCCACGTAAGGGCAAGACGAATGTGCCCAAAGATATTGAAGAGAGTAAGGTCACCCTGGATACACCCCTCCTGTTGGACCAAATCATCGTTGAGGGATTGCACTTGGGGTGTGTTCCCCTTTTGAAGTTGGAGGACTGGGACTTAGCTGACACTGAGCCTTCCCTCATTTAGAGACACACCAACTTATGCACCGAGTCTTCAAAAAAAATACTGGAGTGACCACTTTGGAGCAAAGGAAGTGGCTGAAAGGTGTGGACAAGGAAAACTTGCTAAAACTGCTATGGGTGCCGCATTACAACCGTGCACCTATCACACTTGGTAGTGATCAAGCAGTTGATGTGCTTGGTGCATGACGGGTGTCTATGGCTGGAGGAGTCGATACCCATCACAGACATGCTGATCCATAGGATCACATGGCTACCATACATAGGAGAAAATCTGGCCATGGCACTTGGTAGAAAGGCCAGCGAGCATGTGCTTGCCGAGGGGATGAAGGAAAAAGTCAAGCTGGTAAAGAAGCCACACGGCTACACCATTTGGAGTATCTGTGACCCTACAGTTAAAGTGGCGACACAAATCTTAGCAGGGAAGGTCATGCAGAAGTGTCGTGCAGATGAAGTGCCAGCACTAGTGATAGCTTTGGTGGCCCAATGCATGGAGGGACTTCAATTTAACAAGGCGCACTACCTCTACGGTGAGTTCCTCATGAACGGCCACGAGGCACAAGATCACAGTAAGACTTTTCACTATGCATGGCTATTGTTGTCCATAGTTTTGGTTGTGTGGGAGCTACCTGAAGATAGCCAGTTCCCTCCAGTTGCGCTAGACCTAGCAGATGCAGTGAAGTTCACTTCGCTGTGCACGATGAAGGATCCTCAATAGATAAAGAAAAACAAGATCTTTTTTATCTTGATGGAAATGAGCATACATATGGCCATCAACCGCAAGTCGCGACTGACGCTTACAAATTTTGAGAAGTTGCAGGAATACATGGAATTCAAGGCTGAATTCCACCATGTCTCAATAAGAGCATGGAAGGACCCTGAGCGGAAATGGTACAACCTAGCATACTTGTCCACAAATGATGCAATTGTAGCAGTCCTCAATTGTTGGCTGGAAGATTGGTGTAATGCCATGGAATCAACAATGGGATCTAGCAAGACCTTTGTGCAGTGGAAGAAGGAATAAGCCAAGTTGAAGATGGAACAGCTGGTCGCGAAGAGGAGAAAGGAGGTCGATGCCAAGGCCAAGGGAGAGCGCACTACCGTGGAGCAATCGGGTGGATATGAGAGAAAAGAGGAGCGCGACTTTGACTGGAGTCAGAAGTCACCTTCCCTGTAGACGGAGGAAGAAGATGATCAGATAGAGCATGGAGGAGCGGACCTGGAGACAACTCCATTCCGCACTAAGCACACTAGAGATCCAGAGAAAGTAGGGCTGCAGAAGAAGTCCAAGGCTAGCAAGAAGTCCCTTGACCTGATCACCCTGAAAAAGGGGGATTTAAATGATATAGGTGATACGGTGCGGGATGGCACCACGGAACTATTGCAACACTTCGAGCAGCAACAACAATAAGCATTGGGTGCTATACAAACATATCTATGTGAGATGCAAATCCACGCATCACAGATACAGACCAACGCAGTGTGAACTATCTTGGCACCCAACACCTCAAAAGCCGCATGGATGTTGCGTGGAAGGGATCCCCAAGAAATAGTGCTGCCAAATGGAGCACTAACAACAGAGGTTGAAGCTGACAAACCCACTGTCAGTGCACTCAAGAGAGTTGGACTCAACCTGGCCATGCTTCCGAATGAGGTGCTTTACCTTTTGCAGGACGGTGTGATAAGAGAACTTTGGGCCCGTGAACAGTGTGCGTTACATGTGATTAACCAACATTAGGTCAACAACGCCTAGCTAACCGTGTAGAGAGACTCCACCCTTGACCCTGTCAAAGAGATTATAGAAAAGAACCAGCACATTACCATCGTCGTCACTGAGGCATGCAGGATTGTCCCATAGTTGGGCATTCCTTAGGCTGAGCCGATAGATGTGAGGGTTCAAAATCTCATTGTTGAAGTGTGTGATGCATGGACTGAATTGGAAAAGGTTTAGCTAGAGGTAAATCTCAAAATTACAGAGTTGCAGTTGAAGGCCGAGCCTTTGACTCCACCAGAGATCAGAGAGCAGCATGAGACCACTGTGAAAGACACAGTAGCAGCACTAGAAAGCGCGGTGAAGGACTATACCATGCTCTTCGAGTAGTCGATCGAGGTAATCACCTTCCTACAAGAAGATCCTACAGTACAATGGCTGGAAACAAAAGCATGAGACCTACAACAACGCTACAACAAAGTCAAAGCGACAACGCTCACTATCGCCATCACACAGAGGTTAGATACGCTGGAGGAGGCCAAGGCATTGAAAGAGCAGGTAGATGCAGCTCAACACAAGGAAGCCGTGCTGAAGGCTCGCTTGAAGCCTTGGTTGGACAAGGCCTACTTGATCATGGCCACTATTAAAAGCAAGCTCGCTAGGCTACAGGAGACTCAACAGAAGATTAAGTCAAATAGCATAGGGCCAACGACAGAGCAGTTGGTCAAGGAGATGAAGCAAGCAGCAACATAATGCACCGTTGAGTTAGAAGTTTCGAAGTTGAGCTGGGAGGTCTTCGTGACAAGATATCCGCACCAGTCGAGTGACTCGAGGGCGAGTCACCATGTTTGTGTTGGGGGATGTTGGGAAAGGGTCCCCTGGGGGTCAATTTTGGGTTAAAAACCCATGTTTTAGGGAAGAGGGCCCGAAGCTTGTATAAAGAAATGTAAAGTCTCTACATTTTGTGGTCACTCAGCACAAAGATATCTAATGTCAAAAAGGGTTTTCCACCCTTAGTCTAGATAGGCTGTGTCAGTTTTGGAGATCCTCCCTTGATCTGTGGACCATGGGATTGTATAAAAAGGAGGTCTTAGAGGAGTCTAAGGGAGTCAGTGAGTGAAGTAGAAATACTTGATGAGTCTGAAAAAAAGCTAAGAGCGAGAGTTTTAGCATAGGAAGAGGCTTTGCAGCTAAGAGTGCAGACGCCTAGGGTAGTAGTCTACAGCTGAGTGCACAGACCCTTGTAGATGTGTGTGCAAGGCAGATAGAGTCTGTATTGAAAATCTGAACCATCAATAAAGAGAAGTATTCTGAAACTACTATGTACTTTCCATCTGTGTGTGCATTATTTTAATTCTGCTATGAATTTTGCGATTATACTATGTTGAATAATGGGGTTATGAATTAATGCTATATTGATGCGTGAATCTATGTATTTCACTTTTTCATATGAATGCAAGTAAGAATATATGTTTACGTGAAGAGAAATGTAATGCATGTGAAGGTTAAACAATACTTAAGCTAATCTGGGTAAACACAGAAGTAAGGATAATTACAGAGGCATGTAAGTACCTGATCTATCTATTTAGGGTCTGCGAGGGATAATCAGAATGGGTAGAATTTTAGTTCGATATTTTGGGCATCTTTGTCTTTAGGAAGACCATACTATTTGGCACAAAAGCCAAGGTGATCTATGCACTTTGACTTGGGTTAACCGCAGAGATTAATTGCATATTTTGACCGTAAAAATTCTCTCTCCTTTGATCGATTTTTAGTGGACCTTGGAGGATTATTTTGGGCCAACTTTGACCAGCAAGAGACACTGAGTTTCTCTCTGCTTCGACCAAGCTATTGTGGAAGGATTTGACTAGACTTTGAATGTTGTTGAATTTATGGTTTGGGTAGAATTTGACTATTGTTGACTCAGGGCAAGATTGCATATTTGACTAGGTTGTTTTAGATTGTGGTATTGATCATCTATTGGAAAGTTAATTTTGACTTTATTGTACTCTCTCTCTCTTTGTTGAACATTTGATATTTATAATAATAAGAGTTGATCAAGGGTTTTCCACATCTTGGGGTTTTCCTTGGCATGAGCCAATTATTGGTGTTCTCTTGTCTTGGCTTGTCTTCTGCAGTAGATTATTTATGTTCTATCTACAATTACTATCAATGTGATTTCTATTGGAAATTAAGTGGAATTTATCGTTAGGCTAGTAAAAGGACATTGAAGTAATTGTTACAAACATATAACATACCATTGTTATCTAAAATTAACATATAGTCAATTACATACAACCTTTCTTAAATAATCATCTCATTTATTAAGTCTCCAGAAGTTTTGGTCATCAAAAAATTGCAAATGTCAATTCCCATTCTCACCCACAAAATTATAGAAATGTTTTGCAATGATATAAGTTGCACCAAATTTCAAATCATGGTTTTGCATCTAGTGTCTCTCTGTTTTTGCATTGTAACATTTTTCTTCAATGTACACACATTTGTTTCGGACAATATTGAGATGGTCATGAGGTTCGTACAATTTCTCGTACTAACTGCATCTCAATCATGGTTTGAGTTTAACAATGTTTCATTAGATTTTGTTTTTTATGGATGGTAAGCCATGGTAGCTAAGTTATCAAGGAGAAGTGGGTTGAGTGTTTTCTTTTTTTTTTTTTAATTCAAAAACTAACAACTTTCATGGGATTTGTGTAGTTATAATAATAACTTGCAAAACCACATTAATAAATATGATTTGTTTAGATCATTTCCAATAATACTATTATTAATATTTTTTATATTAAAAAATTAATGTAATTAATATTATTATTATAAATATTTAATATTACTAATATTAAACATTTATATTAATATTAATAAACTTATTAATATCAATCTCCCCACAAATTAGTTAAACTCCTTTAATTGTCTAAATGTTAAACTCTCCATATTTTCTAGATACCATTTTATTTGTTAGGTTTATATAAAAAAGTTGTACGTCAGATTTGGGGCCTGATCAGAGAGGAAGGTTTGACCATCACCCATTCTGAAACCCTAAACCTAATTCCAAAATGGTCGTTCTACGTTCTTTCAACTTTGCGTATCAGGCATTATAAATAGAATGCACACAGGGACATGAATTTCAAAACACGAAGAACCAAGCACGCATTGGCCTTGGAGATGCAACTCTCAGTCTCTGTTCAATCTCGTCAATGGCTCTGGTAACGGTTTCAGGCTCACATCACGTTACCTCACATGGGCCTTACTGTTTCCTCGTCCCGCACGAAGCTTCGCAGGAATCAGACAATCTGAGAATCTTATTGTTTTAGAAGCGAGAGCCTCTCAACAAATGCAAAACATAAATTAGGCACAGTTCTCTACGACTCAAAATCACTTAAGATATTGTAAAAACAAACCCACCATGAACTTGGATGAAAAAATTCCCAACAGTTGTTGAAAATGATGATGATAGTGGTGGTTAACGTTCACTGAGACCAAAATATTGTAGCTCCATCAAATATATTTATAGTGATCACTTTTAAACTATTAATGATATTTGATTGGTTTAACAAGTAAAATAACACAAGTCACATTTTGTTAATTATTTCTTAATAAAATAAAATAAAAATGGTAAAGAAGCTGAAAACCCATTCACGTATTTTTATACTATTAGTTGGATTATGTATTACATCATGTATTAGATAAAGAATATTCTTAAATTATCAAATCTTGACCATTTATAATTTAAAATTTTAAAATTCCTAAGTTCAATTTTAATATATATTTTTATTTTATTTATTATTTTATCTTCAAATATTTAATTAAATTATATTTATTATTTAATAAAAATATTAAATATAAGTGTAGTTTAAATGTTATTATATTTTTGTTTTTTCTTGTATATATTTTTTTGATAAGTTTGATTGAAATTTGGTTAAAAATATTAAAATGACAAAATTGAATTGTTAAATATGTATAGATGGAGTGTCTTAGGTTTTTTTTTATAAAGGTTGTGAATTCAATTATGCATTTCAAAAACATTTCAAGCAATGAAAAATAATGATCTCACCAAAAGTTATATCACCATATTTTCACAAAAAAAAAAAAAAAAAAAAAAAAATTAAACTTCACCTTAAATATATAAGACAAGTTAGCATGGAAGATATGCATATATAAGAAAAATAAAATATGGAATACAATAAAAATTGTAGATTTTACAAATATAACACAATTAATCTTTTTTATTATAATTAGAGTTGCACTAATTTTACATATTTCTTAAGGTCTCATTCCTTGCAAAGTCATGATATAACACCCCCACCTACATTATGACAAATTAGTAGCTTTGCAATTACAAACTTTGAAAAAATTCCTTTGTTCCAACCCATAAATCTCTAATATCATAAATATCCATGCCTACTTGGGTTCTATTAGCAACCATAATGCTAATATATGTTTTATTCATGTATGCCTAATGGTACATATCATGATATGTGATATTAACATGATACTAACAAAAATAACACACATGATTCCTAGCAACATGCATTCATATAAATAAGCACAAAGAAAGTGATGAGCCCCACTCCCAAGACTACTAACTTTAATTATCAATCAGAAGTTTATAGAAACTTGAGAGGGGTCGACATTGTATGTGTAACATGCATCATTTTCTTCTTAGTATGACTCCCTTTGATGTAGGTGAAAGAAGGCGATTAAACAGCTTCAAATGAGAAAAGATCTAGGTAAGCCACCATCCCTAAGTTGCAAAAGGTAAATAGAAATATGCAAACATATTCTACTTTTGCTAGAAAGTAAGTGATAGAAAGGAAATCTATTCTACATGTAAAAATTTAAAGCACAATGACAACCAAGCAAATCTAATCTATCTTGCTAGAAAGGAAATGGAATTAGAGGAAATATATTCTATTTTGTAGGAAAGGAAAGTCCTAGATTACTCTTGCATAAAGGAAAACAAAGTTTTCTTAAAATAAATTGTTGAAAAGAAATATTAACTAATTACAGAAATCAACATTCAAGAAACAAGCAATGTGAAGGGTAGATGCTAACCAAGACTCAAGTCAACCAAAGTGGTCTTAGAGCATTCATAGGATATAAATATACTTCTACCATGAATTTGGAGTGAATCTAGGTAAGGGAAGAGCTTGAAAACAAATTTATACAATAAACATTTTATTGCTAAAGGATTGCTACAGGAAACTTCCAACAATCTTGTTTATCAAGTCAACACGTCAAATTCTCAAGCTAATCAAATGAAAATGCTGGAGTAACTTTTGTGATTGAAATCAATTTTTTTAGTCTTCAATACAAGTGGAATCAAATTGAAAGAGCTCCATTAGCACACACTAAAATTCAATAGAAATTTCTACTAAAACTGAAATTTCAAAACAATGAACTAGTAAGCTGATCGAAGCACCTAAATGGCTAAGAAAATGAATTGCAAATGCTAGGGGGTGAATTTTTCTATTAAGTTGGATGTTTTTAGGGTTTAATGTAATTGGAATCAACTCAAAAGAAGCTCTCTAACATGTGCTAAAATTAAACATAAATTTATTATTGTTTTTCCACACAATACTTCCAGAAATTCGAGAATCGTGAACTAGTAATCCAATTCAAGTAACTCATTGATGAATATGAATTTGTGGAGTTTTTTTAAGGATTCATCATAATTGTAACTATATAAATAACTTGAAAATCACTTACTTCAATAATTTAACCAATCTAACAAACATCAAATGAGGAATGAACACTAAGTGAAAAAAATAAGAAATGCAAGTGAACAGGACATTCAAAGAAGATAGAGAAATTTTGCAATAGGGCTTTGTGGCTCCTGGGATGGAAAATCCCAAGGATACACAAAGTAATATGAAGGAAACTATCTTAGAAGCTGAAAATGACACCAAAATTCATTATTAGAGTCAATCCAAGTACATCCCTGCTCGAAATAAAAGTAGAACTACTAAATTACAAGTTTTCCTCACAAGAAGACTAAAACATCGATGCCCCTAGAGGCTAATTTGAATTGGTACTTATATGAATTGATGGGAAAACATCCTCCTTGAGATGAGGTAGCTTATACCTCTAAAATACCTTAAAAAGTGGATATGGTTCCCAGTAGTAGGAATATTCATTAAATACTGAGTTTTGGCTTCTCTTGTAGTAGGGAACACATCCATATATTTTCTCAATCAGTGGAGCTTCATAATATGTTAATAATTTCATGATATCTTATTGGTTTATTGGCCCATCCTGTGGAATCTTGTGGTTGGAAGCAAGTCCCTAATTTCTCTGATTCTACAGATCTTTAGAATTTACTCAATATTCCACAAAATAAATAATATTAGGCACATAATATGAAATTATCTCTAAACCCTTTTAATGAACACATTATAGCTAAAAATATGTCATTGAATGCAAAAGAAGAGGTTAAATGTGTTGAAGTATGGTCAGATGGGCCTTGAATTGTACCTGTTTAGAAGGCCCATTTGAAAGAATTACAAGACAATATGAACAATAATATTTATGAAGTATCACCAAACTAGTTGCAAATTTTAGATGTTCCACCCAACCGTAAACCACACTTCTCTAATACTCTCAGTAGCAAGTCACCTTTGAGTTGGGGCTATGACTCCACCAAGAAAAAAGGGTTCTAAAGCCAACTAAGCTTTACAGATGGCACCAACAAAATAATAAACCAAGGAACCAAACTCCAACAACCTCTAACCTATAGTATTTCATCCCCCATCAACATGCACAACCCGAGGTCGTACACCCCCTTCTTTATAGTCATAGTCCTTCAGACTATATCACCACCTTTCCAGGGATCTCGCATAGGCCAGATAGGGAGACTCAAATCCTTATGGCTCCAGTGGTTCCAATTTGCATCAAGATTCTCTAGGTACCTTCTAGGCCTCAAACTAGGGAACATATCACCACATTCCTCTCGCCAGGGTTGTAGCCTTACCTAAGGTAACCCAAGAAGAAGTGTACACCTAGATCGACCTAAGAGCCATAGGGTAAATAGTGAAAATGTCACTCTCTAACTCTAAAGAAAGAACAATAGATAAAGTGGCAACAAAATAAGGGAGTGGATAGGAGAGTAACACTAAAGTCCCATTTTTTCATGTGTATGTGTCTTTTCTGACAAATGACACTCAATGAAGTCACTTCCCACCTCTTTAGGTAACTTAGGATAAGTCACGACTTCAAGCTTTTAAATAATGATAATTATAATAATAATAATTTACTTTTAAGATCACGACTAAGCTAGACATCAAATTGGTGTATTCTTTATACAACAATTTAACTACCTCTTAGTTTAAAGCCATCAAGCCCCTTTTCCACTCACTGAGTCTTAACTCCCTATTTCTCTTATTTAACTTAATCAATATATTAATAATATATTTTATAATATCAATGTGATTATATATTTACATAATTAAAATCATTAATCTTTTACCACGTAAATTCCTTCTCTTAACTCACCTAATCACTTTACCCTCAAAATACATAAACATAGGTATGCAAACCCAAAAAAATATTCTATACACATGATCACATAAAACCAATCAACGCATCTTTACATACTAACCTATTAAAATATATAGAAATACATAAAAAGTCATACTAACGGTGGTACACATAAAATATGACTACGATGAGTCAATTGGTTGTCCACAATAATGCACATAAAACGATGACAACTCTATCCGATATCCATCATAGTGCACATAAAGCAGTGCCATGGAATTATAATTTTCTTAGTATATATATAGGAAGCCATTTTTATATTCCAATTGTTTAAGTATTATGGTGTCATTTTGTGTTCCCATAGGGAGTAGCCAGAATTTTCTTAGTATACACCACTTTTATATTCCCATTTTTTAGTATTATGGTGTCATTTGTGTTACCATAGGGAGTATCTCTACTCCCAACTAACATGTGGGAATGGTAAGGCCTTTATGGGAAAAAGAGAATCGAAAACATGGAGATAGGGGAGGCTTCTAACTAACAACGATATTATACGCATTTCTCCCCTTTTTTCATTTGTTTTAGTTGTGTTTGACAGCCAAAAGCATGCATAGAAATTATTTAACTTTTATTTATTCATGTCATCCATTGGGTAGATGAGTGAACTTGGGTAATTTTAAACTCAGAAAATGGAATAGATTGCGGTTCTATATTGAGTGTGATATGTCTCCATTTTAATGGGATAATTGGTGTGTATGGAGGGTTTAGGTGGAGGGAGAGGGTTGTGTAATTTTGCGAAGTGGATATTATTTTAATAAGTTTATATATATATATATATATATAAATAATATTTAAAAATTAATTTGGTTGATTATTTATTATTATTGATTATTAAATTATATTTAGTTTTTTATATTATTATGGGTTTTTAATAAATTTAATAATATATTATTTATAATTAATAAATTAAATATTTGAAAAGAAAATTGAAAAAATGTCATTCACACTTACTCTACAATGTTCTCTTCAAAATTGTTATAAATGAATTTTTTTTTGGTAATCTTTAGATATTATTGAATGCAATAACTTCGTAATATAAATGTATTGTATACGAATTTCGTTAAGCTTAGTATTTTATATAGAAGAAATAGCTTGAAAGAGAAGCCAGTTCTCTTTATTAAATTTATACAATAGTTTAATGGGAGATGTAATAAAGATCTTAGTTAAAAAAAGGACTCACAACTATTTTGTTTTGTTTTTTTGTGTGTTTAAATTGTATTTTTAAGTCAATGTATATTTAGAATATAATGATAATTATTAATTAAAATTTATAAAATTTAATTTGAATTATATCAAATAGAATGAATCAATCATATTTATTATTTGATTGTAAAATATTATAAAGAAAGAGAAATAATGAGATGCTTTTAAATCTACATATAGAGTAAGTATTTTGATATTTTAAGTTGTATATAAAAAGGAGCTCCTTGCTTTAGAAAGTCAAAAGAGACAAATTTTAAGACATAAAGAGGAGGAATGGAGGTTAAAGAGCTGGGCAATCTGGATTTTCACTAGAGATAAAAATATAAAAATTCTCCATAATCATGCCTCAAAAAGGAGGAACGATAATAACATTTGGAGTCTCTTGGACACGGAGGGCAACAAAATTATGTCTTAGAAAGATATTCAATAGGAAGCTATTGATTCTTCGGCATTCAATTTCATGCTAGTGATGGCATGGATACTGAAAATCAATTGGGGTTCATCCAATTGTATCCTCAAATGTTTAGTGATATGGAAAGCAAAGAGATTGGGAGACCTATCACGTATGATGAATTGATTAAGGTCTTGATGTCAATGGCAAGGGAGAAGAGCCATGGGCCTGACGAGTGGTGATGAGCCCCAATGTTACAACAAGAATGTTGCAACTCCCAAGGTGATGAACTTTAATTATCAAACCAAAGTTCATACAAAGCTAAGATGTATTAGTACTATATGTACAATAGGAAATGTTCTACCTATGCTAATCCAATACAATGAAGTGAATTAAGATGCGTAAAGCCCACTATTCTTTAGGAAATACTTGAAAATTTTAGTAAATGGAAAATACACCTGTTTTAACTTTGTAGGAAAATAAATAACTAAAATATAACCTATTCCATTGTAGAGAATTAAATGACGTAAAGGAAATCTTAATCTAATTGCATGAAAGTAAATGACATAAAGGAACCCCAATCTATTTGCAGAAAGTAAATGACAAAACAAAACCCTAATATATTTGCAGAAAATAAATTATAATCGAATCCTAATCTAATTTGTAGGAAATAAACATATCATATTGTAGGAAAGGAAATGATTGAAGTAAACTCTGTTCTACTTGCAAGAAGACAAAGAAAATATTTAAGAATGTTGAAAGTAAATCAATCTCATTCTATGTAACAAATAAAAGAACAAGTTTAACCTAATTACATGAATGAAACTACTACTATGAAACAAACATTTCTAGGGGGCCTATGTTCTTCTCAAATTAATCTCCAAGGCTTAAATGATCATCTGGAGTGATGAGAAAGAAGGACAAACTTCAGATGAAATTCTGGAAGCTATTTGAATAAATATGCATTTTTCTACAGGAAGCATCAAATAATTTTTATAGAGTTTAGTAGTGAGTTGGAGGATGGAAAAGTATGTTGAATGTTGTAGAAGGGTGTGAGAGACCTTACCAAGCTTAGGCACACTTAAAGATCCAATTTATGTAGGGAAGAAATGGGGCTAGAAGTTTCCTGTAGCTCAGTTAGGCAATTTTCGCCATGTGGACAATTTGTAGAAATGAAGAGTAGTGAAGGAAAAGGTGATGAAGGAGGTGATGATAATGCATGAAAAATGATGCTAATATAGTCCATGAAACAATGTATTCCATCTACAGGAAAAGTAGATGTTCAACTAATAAAAACAAGATGATCAAGAAATTATAAAATTACTAATTGCAAAAATCAAAATGAGAGTGGAAAGGATGAGTTGAATTTATAGTGGAAACTACTTATTTCATAAAGGAAACTATTTTTGGTGCTTATCACCAAGGTAAACAACCAATCTTCAATAAGGAGCTCACTTATAAACATGCAAGATTTGTGTTTTTCTCGTAAAAAATAATTGCAAAAAATCACAACTAAATTAATTGCATACAAAAGAAATGTACAAAGGAAGGGGCTTAAGAAATTAGGTTGTGACCTTACCCACGGAGACTCAGGTCCCTTGAAGCAAACTCAGGCTAGGAACAAAATTATTCTTTTCTTAATGTCATAAGTTTTCAAACAACTAACATAACAACTGAAATAATAGGCAGAAGTCTCCTTCTTTGATAATTACTATCTTTCCTATAGAATTTGAATCCCTACTAAGCTGCTAGGCTATCTTACTTATGCAAAAGGTGGGTGAGGGGTGACCTCCTTGAAGGGAGGACTGCTTCCCTCCAAAAATCCTAAAAAAGTGGATTTGGTCCCTTCGTGTACTCACAAGCATAGAGAGGTAGTAGTTTTCCATGAGCCAAATGAGTTGTGATTACCCTGTAGCAAGGAATAAGCCTCCTTGATTCTCTCCTATTGGTATCCAACACGATCTGCACAATAAATATTAAATGTTATACACATTTAATGCATTAGGCTACATGATATAGTAAATATATCCTAACCTTCCTAGGAACATATTATAACTTGAAAAATACATTATCAAATGTAGAACGAGAGGTTTAAACATGACAAAGGATGGTCAGATGGGCCTTAAATTATACCAATTTGGGAGGCCCATCATACCACCCTTTTGAAGATGTTTCCCATCCTTTTAGCAACCTAGTCATCTAGATGAACCTCATTCATTTCCGTAGTGGCCTCCCTAATATCCCAAGATGTCTAAGAAGGGGTGGCATCTTCTCGATGAAATACTACATTCTTTTTAATCTCAACCCATTCTTTGTGTTCCTATGCTTGGTCCTTATTCTCCTATAAGCCAAATAATAAAGGGGGACTATACCTGAGTCCAATCCAGTTAAATCCAAATCTCTAGAATATTCTTTTATACATAGGTGTTCTACCCAAAGAATTTCTCAATCTTTCTAGTGAATGATATTCTTTTATTCTCAAACTGTGTGGCAAGTTATGCCACCTTCTTTAACATGCCTGCAGGCTCTCTTCTCCAACAATATGAAGGTGTCTTCAAAATGAATGATTTCTTAATTTTTCTTTTTGTAGACAAATGCCATTGTTCGATTTTATGCTATAAGTCAATGGTTTGTAGTGATAAGATGAGGGCCTTGTATTTCTTCCCTAATCCACATATTCTCTTCGATATATTTGGCCATGATTCTTTTGATTTCTTCTGCCTTAGTCTCTTCATATAAAATTCTTCCATCTTAACCTTATGTTCAATGCTAGACATGTGACATAAATCAATTAATTTTCCAATTTCATGGAAAGGAAGGGAGCCTTATTGGGCTAATGCTCAAATATAAAATTGGCACCACTAGTCTTTAAGGAATAAATGGTATGTCTTTGATGGAATTCTATAGTGTATGGATTCCATGGAAAAACTAGCCATGGTGGCAATTGTTCTTCCTTTTATTGTGGCTAGGCCTTCAACTTTTATTCTCCTTTTGTAAAGTATCCCTTATATTGTCTTCCTTTAACCCGAGGTCAACCATCTCTTCCCCCATATTCTTCATTTTATCCTCCATGATACCCACATATTTAACTCAATTTTATTTGGCAATCTACATCTATCTATGCATCCTACCCTTCTCCTTGTCTAATTCAAAGAATAGTTGGATTGCAAAGTGGGTAGGGAGTATCTTTCCTACATCGATATAGGAATAGAAAGATCTAAGGTATGGTTGGGGATATAGCTCCTGTAAGTTGGAATTTTTTTCATTTAGCCCCACAATCACTTCCTATAGTTTTTTTATCTGTTCGTTTGGCTACATGGTTTCTTCCTGTAGTTACATAATTTATTCATGTAGTTGCATAGTACCTTCACGTAGTTTCTTTGCTCCTTGTAGCTCTACAATTTGTTCCTAAAGCTTCTTTGTTTCTTCCTGTAGCTTCTTTATGTGATCCTATAGCTTTACAAGCCCTTCATGTAGCTTTACAAGCCCTTCCTATAGCTTGATGGATTGTCATGGAATATTGGTTCCCTTGGTACTTAGCCTTTTCTGTGGGAGATGGGGTTGTTTTCCTTTGACTTTCATGGAGGCTATTTCCTCTAATTGCCACTTGTCTTTCTCAAATTCCTCCTCCTAATGGTTGATTGGTTTTTCAATAATGATGGGAGTTGGAAAAGGTGGCTCAAGATTCCCCTTCCTTATCCTATTTTTTTCTTTTTTTGAAGTAATTTGGGGATTTCCTTGGTCTCCTTCTCTTTGGTTTGGTTGGGGTACTCAATGCTGCCAAGATGGCAACAATTTCCTCCTCCATGTTCCCCTCTAGAGTGTTTTCCTTCTCATGTATTTTTATTTTCTTTAGTGACCTGGATGATGTTCCAATGACCTCTTGGGTCTTCTATCCTTCTATTTATGTTGCATCAAGCTTGGTTAGCTCCTATTTAGGCATTTTTTGTTTTTATTTCTTCCTAATTTTGTTTATCTTCTTCTCTTCTTCCTCCTCCACTTCTTATTATGTTTGTCCTTTTGATCCTCCTTCTTCAATTCTAGCTTTTTCTTCCTCGGGTTCCCCTTTTTATGCTTCTCCTTCTAGTTTTATCTGAGCTTGGGCTTGGGTCTATAGGAAGGCCTCCCTATCCATATCTAGAAAATCAACCCAAGGCACAGGGTTTTGGATACCCTTTAAAGAATCCATGACTATCAATTTTTTCAGCCCATGGTGTGCTAAGTATTAACAATTTCTTCCTTTCACTCTCTGGCTCATTTCCTTAATTGACTAAAGAAGGAAATGTGGGATTATTATCTTTTCTTGGATAGGAAAGTCCATTTGGAATCTAAGTTGATAGAGAAACCTGAATTGGTAAGCATAAAAATGATTGAGTCTCCCTTCACATGAGATATATTTAAGGGCATGGTAAGATACTTCATCCCAAGGATATGGAAAAATCTCCTTTATTACTCAATTCTCATCTTCTATGGGTTGTTCATCTTGAAGAAAAAAGTTCTTCTTTATTGTGATGGCATCAATTATTTCCTCTTTGCTCCATCTTAACCCCAATTGAAGTGTGTTGACCCTACTCACAAATTCCTCATTCAAGTAAATGATGAGGCCTCTAACCACAATGATGGCATCATATCCCTATGGTTGTTAGAGGTTTAAGGTAAATTCTTGGGTGATTTCATCATCAAACCCCTAATTTTTTTGAGAAACCATAACCACTAGTGATTGACTAAATTTTCCTGACATTAGGGTGCTAATTTGTAGAAATTCCCATTGTAGATCAATAGATTATGCAATATACTAAAACACAATACAAGATATACTTCTACAACACTTTGTGGAAGCTTAATCGAATTGAGCAAGATCAAGAGAACACATATAATTGAGAATTGAGAAATCAATCACACAAAACACAGAAGTTATAACCTGGGGAAAGCCTCAGCCTAAAACCCAAACTATGTATTATCATACAAGTGGAAATCTTGTTCAAGTTACAAAAAGAATTAGCTCTCAAGGTATCCTGCTCTGTTTGCAATCAAACAATACAACTCATAGATTGAATAGACATACTATATGTCCTCCTCAAGCCCTCCAAGCCTCCTATTTCCTTGTGTAGTTTTTCTTGTGGTCTAATGATGTCACATGTGTGAATTGACCTCATCACACTCACTAAGACTGAAGAAGTAACTGCACAATCCTCAAGGAAAGAATTACTTCTACATGCAAGGAATATTCACAATGGAATATTCTAGCAACTGATAGTACACTGACCCTCCATCTAATCTCAACTAGGTCCCTGTTTGAACTGACATGCATGAGTTATTTATGAGACAATACTCAGTTATATGAAGTGCAGTAGTTATATGCATGCAAGCATTAACTAACTGAACTTACATTAATTCAACAAACTATTTGAATTAATCTAGCTGGATTTGACTCAGTTAACTAAGTCAACTAATTACAACTCACTCTTATCTCTTTAACTGATGGATAAATTCCTCAATTAATGGAGAAACAGTTGCATGTCCCTACATAGACTTCATGTTTGATTTTCCTTAACTAATTAACTCAAGATGAATTAATTAATTATTTTACAAACAACTGCTAAGATCAAATTCGAATTTTACTTCACTATTTTAGTTTAGGGATTGACTAAAATAGGAAGGTATCCCGAAATGCTTTTTTTAGCACTTCCATTTTTCTATCCATTGTTCCTAAGATCAACACTGGCTAAACTACTATTTATAGTAGTGTTATTTTTAGCAATTCTATTTTTAGCATTTCTTGTTGCTATTTTCAACACTCCCTCTCAACAAGAAAGGGATTATCAGTAACCCCAATCCTGTCTCTGTGGAACTCAAACTTGCATTTTGACAATGCCTTGGTCAAAATATCTGTATCCTATTCCTCAGTCGAAACATACAGCAACAACATGATCCTCTTGATCACACATCCTCGAAGATGGTGATACCGGATATGTATGTGCTTGGAACTGTCATGAAAAACTGGATTCTCAAAGAGTTTGATATGACTCTGGTTATCGCAGTAGATCACTGTAGGATCCATCATCTGACCAAACAATCCCACTAGAATCCTCCGCATCCAAATAGCCTCACATGTAGCCTGACTAGCAGCCATGTATTCAGCCTCTACTGAGCTAAGTGCAACTAATCTATGCTTCTTGATGTACCATGAAACTGCAACTGAACCAAAGTTGAAGATTTTTCCAGAAGTGCTCTTCTAGTGTGATGGACTCTTTGCCCAATCTGCATCTATGAAGCCTTGAAGCTTCACCCCCTCTGTCCATCTGTACCACAATCCAAATTGAGATGTGCCTCTGAGGTATCTCAGCACATGCTTCGCTACCTTCCAAAATAGCTTGGTAGGCTAAACCATAGCTTGACTCAGCTGGTTCGGAAAAAGCATAAGTTGGGTCGTGTGTTCATCAGATACATAAGTGAACCCACTAGCTACTAATAAATAGTAGCAGCTACTACCTCACTTGAAGTAGCATCCTCCTTCCTCCAGTTCCCAACTAGAGGAGTCTGTAGGGGCTTGCACTTCTCCATGTGAAAGCGCTTTAGTATCTCATTGGCATACTTTCCTTGAGACACAAATACTTACCCATATTTCTGCCACACCTCCATGCCTAGAAAGTAGTGCATGAGGCCCATGTCCTTCATCTTGAACTCTTTTGCAAGGTCCTCCTTGCAAGACTGTATCAGCTGATCATCACCTGTCAAAATTAGATCATCGACATAAAGAACAATGATCAATGGTTTACCTTCTACCATGATGTGGTAAAGGTTCAGATCTGCTTTACTCTTCGTGAAGCCCAAACTGGTGAAATATTTGTCAATCCTGGTGTACCAAGCACAGGGTGCTTGGCTCAGCCCATACAAATCTCTCTTGAGTCTACACATATGTGACTCATGATTGAAGGTTTCGAAACCTTCTGGCTACTCAATGTACACATCCTCCTCAATCTTCCCATTAAGGAATGTTGTCTTCACATCCATCTGGTGGATCTTCCACCCCATCTAAGCTGATAGTGCCAACATCGATCTAATCGATGAGTACCTTAATACAGGAGAAAAAGTCTCATCGTAGTCGATCCCCTCGACCTATGAGAAACCCCAACAAATAAACCTTACCTTATGTTTCTCAACACTACCATTAGCTACCTGCTTCACCTTGTAAAGCCATCTATAACTCACCACTGACTTGCCCTGAGGCCTTGGGACAACATCCCACACACTGTTCCAAATGAGAGAGTCGTACTCCTCTACCATTGCATCAACCTAGACCGGTTGTTGCATTGCCTCCTTGAATGAAGAAGGTTCAGTATCTACGGATTCCCAATCAGGGCCATGTACCCAGTGTACTGCTTCGGTGACCTCCTCTGTCTGTGCTGAGAAGATGTTTGTCCCACATTCTCTCATGCATCCAACATCAACCTGTCAGCTTCCCTTGAGTGTTTCCACCCATCTCTAGAACAATGTCTCAACTCTCGAATCCTCTACATGCGGCTGCTTCGCATCAATCTGAGGCTCCTCTTCCTTAGGAATTGAAAGTTCCTCATTTGCATGCAACTCGATCTCCCTCTCAAGTGATAAGCACATGGATTTCTACTCATCGAACTTCAGATCCATGCATACCATAGTCCTTTGAGTGGAAGGAAGGTACACTTAATAGTTGTGGGGTGTATCCATGTATCCCACAAGTATTCCCAACTCAACTGTTGGGTCTAGCTTCTTCCTGGCATCTTTGGTCACATGACAGTAAACTGATGATCCAAATATTCAGAAGCGACTTACATCAAGTCTCTTCCCGGAATAGGCATCCATAGGTGTCCTCATCCCCAGTATACGGTGCAGGCTTCTGTTCTACAAGTATACTACTATATTGCATGCCTCAGCCCATAAATGTAGTGGTAGTCTTTGGTCATGCAACATTGCTTGAGCTGCTCCCATAATTGATCTGTTCTTCCTTTCGGCCATCCCATTCTACTGTGGGTTATGGAGTGTCGTCAATTCTTGTTTAATACCTTTTGCAGTGTAGAAGTCTTTAAACTTTTGGGAGACATACTCTCCACCATTGTCGCCATGCAAGGCTTTTATTTTCTTTCCATATTCTTTCTCTTCCAAGGATTTAAACTCACAAAACCTTAAGAAAGTCTGATCCTTCTTTTGCATAAAGTAGATCTAGCATCTATGAGAAAAATCATCAATAAAAATAACATAGTACCTTTGTTTAGCGGTGGAGGCTGTAGAGAATGGTCCAGAAACATTTGAGTGAACTTGTTGCAGGATTTCTCCAGCTCTACTGTCTCAATCTGGAAAGGAAGATTTCACATACTTACGCAAGGTACAACCTTTGCATGTAGTCGCTTGTTCAAGTTTTCCCTTGGGTAATCCAGTAGAAATCTACTGCATGATCTTCAGGGCTCCATGGTGCAAGTGACCCAGTCTTCTATGCCATAGCTTGCTAACATCTTGGCTCAGCACCATCTTAGCTTTGGAACTCAAAGTAGCATAGTCGTCTACCTCCAGCTTGTAGAGATTCTTGACTCGAATCCCTATTTTCTTTGTCTGTTTAGTAACAATATGCCTCAGGAATACCTTTCCTTGACTAAATACTACATCATAGCCTTTATCTTCTAGCATAGCGACAGACACAAGATTATTCTTCAGACTTGGTACATACTTTACATCAGTGAGGGTGAGGGGAGCTCCATGCTCCCTCTAAAACACAACTGTACCTTCACCTCAAACATGGTACTTCCATCATTTTCCATCTCAATCAGCATTTGGAGATCCTTCTCCTCCAAGGTACTAAAAAGATTCTTGTCATCTGAAATGTGGAATGAAGCTCCACTATCTAGGTACCACACACATCCCACCATGGATGAAACCGTGCGTACGATAAGTGAGAAATCCATCTCAAACTATGAGGCCAGTGCCTCACCATCAGATCCCTTTATGGAACCCTTCTTGGATTTCTTCTGTGGAAAATTCGTAGCATAATGGCCCACTTCATGACAATGAAAGCATCGCACTTTTGATTTGTCAATCTTCTTCCCACCATGGGAAGAATCAGATTTAGGATAAGACACCTTCGCTTTCCCTTTCCTCGCCTTACTTGCTAAGGCTATATTTTCCTCATCATCTTGCTTTGATGAGGATCCATCTCTAGTGCTTCTTCTTATTTCCTCCTACATCAGATCCAACCAAAGTTGTTCCCAATCTGGCAGTTTTTCTCTTCCGTTAACCAAGTCTTGGTAGCTATGCCAGCTCTTAGGAAGACCGAGGAGTGTAAGTCTCACCATGTCATCATCAGTGGTCATGATCCCTACACTTCCAAGCTCATCCCTGTAGATGGTGAGCTTGTTTTGATATGTAGAGATCATGTCGCCCTTTTCACACTTGATCTTACGAAGCTTGTCTTTCAGCGCTAGCTTCCTTTGATCGCTATTGTTCTGATATAAATCTTTCAGTGTTTTCCACATTGAAAATAGAGTCTCCTTCCCATGGAGGTTTGAGATAATGTGATCTTGAACTCCCTCTAGGAGGATTCTCCTTGCTCTAGCGACACATTTCTTCCATTCCACCAGTTGAGTAGCATTATTCAGCTTGGGGACTTCTTGATCAATGAAGTCCTTTAGACCATTATCCTCTAACGCTGCCTCCATGCGATCCTTTCAGGCTATATAATTCGAGCTGCCATCAAGGGCATACTTGAGTCTTAAACCACTGAACACCATAGGTGATATTGAGATGTGATAAGAACTCGATTTCTATATTCGGGAACCAAAATTCTCCTTCTCCTTCTTGTATACTGTTCTTCACCTTGATCACCTTTTCTCTGATACCATGTAGAAATTCCTACCGTAGATCAATAGATTATGCAATATACTAAAACACAATACAAGATCTGCTTCTACAACACTTTGCAGAAGCTTAATCTAATTGAGCAAGATCAATAGAACACATATAACTGAGAATTGAGATATCAATCGCACATAATATAGAAGATATAACACGGGGAAAGCCTCTGCCTAAAACCCCAACTCTGTATTATCATACAAGTGGAAATCTTGTTCAAGTTACAAAAAGAATCAACTCTCAAGCTATCCTGCTCTCTCTACAATCAAACAATACAACTCATAGACTAAACAGACATAGTATATGTCCTCCCTAAGCCCTCCAAGCTTCCTATTTCCTTGCACAGTTTTTCTTGGGGTCCAATGATGTCACATATGTGAATTGGCCTCATCACACTTACTAAACCTGAAGAAGTAACTGCACAATCCTAAAGGAAAGAATTTCTTCTGCATGCAAGGAATATTCACAATGGAATATTCTAGCAACTGATAGTACACTGCCCCTCCATCTGATATCAACTGGGTCTCTGTCTGAACTGACATGCATGAGTTATTTATGAGATAATACTCAGTTATATGAAGTGCAGTAGTTACATGCATGCAAGAATTAACTAATTGAACTTACATTAATTCAACAAAATGTTTTAATTAATCTAACTAGACTTGACTCAGTTAACTAAGTCAACTAATTACAACTCACTCTTATCTCTTTAATTGATGGATAAATTCCTCAATTAATGGAGAAATAGTTGCATGTCCCTACATAGACTTCATGTTTGATTTTCCTTAACTAATTAACTCAAGATGAATTAATTAATTATTTTACAAACAGTTGTTGCTAAGATCAAATTTGAATTTTACCTCACTATTTTAGTTTAGGGACTGACTGAAATAGGAAGGTATCCTGAAATTCTATTTTTAGCACTTCCATTTTTCCATCCATTGTTGCTAAGATCAACACTCGCTGAACTACTATTTATAGTAGTGCTATTTTTAGCAATTCTATTTTTAGCATTTCTTGTTGCTATTTTCAACATAGTTAATTATGGAGGGATTTGTGGGTTCCCTACAGTTGAATCCTCCTGCCATGGTTTCAACATAAATTTTACTAGAGTGTGACTAGGAATTTTCCTTATTTGGTATAGGATTCTAAAATTTATAGTGCAATGGAGGTTATTGAGATAGAAGCAAGATAGAAAGCCTATTTTATAATTTTGAGGAGAGAATAAATTAAAAAATGCATCTCAAGGCACTTTTACTTTATTATTTTCATCACAAGAATACTCAACAATTTACCTTTCTTATTGACTAAAATTAAAGTTGTGGAGATTACAAGATATGCTTCTGAGAATTGGAAGGGTTCTTCAAGTACTTACACCAAATGTTGGAAAAGAGAATTCGTACTTACCCTTTTCCTAATGATTCTCCTCTATTACTGGGTTTGGATGGAAATAACATCCAAAATAGGGCTTCCTATAGCACCATGTGGCTTTCGTGTAGTAGTGGTGTGAAGATCCTATAGCTTTCCTATAACAGTTTGTGAAAGAGATATCTTGACTATTTCACCCTCTTGTGGCAATGGCAAGTCTCTCTTAGCTTTAAAATATACGTTTTCATGCAAAATGAGGTTTGTTTTCTGACTTATGTGTTTGGTGGTTTAGTGGATGGGCTTAGTGTGTTGTGCGATTTGGCCTCCACCTACCACCTTCCAACACCATACTTTGTGATGGGTAGGCACGTTGGCCCACTTCTTTGAGTTATGATATTCCTTGTTCCCCTTTTCCTCCACACATGTGGTTGATGTAGGAGATGACGAAATTTTAATACTAAAGGTGGCCAATACTAATATACCAAACTTGGCCCATAAAATTTGTTCCTCCATATAATGATACTACTTTTCAGGCTAATACGAGTTCATAAGAGGCTTAGATTTTTGCATACTTGAGCCTTACCTTGGGTGTGATTTTGTAGGTGATGTTGGATTTGGTGATGTGACTACTGGAACTCCTCCTGATGGTCCTAAAGTTGTTGGTGAGATAATTTGTAAGTTTCAGCAGTCCCTTCATTACCTTTGCAAGTGTTTTGTAGTTTTTATTGCTGATGGAAATTTCCCTAGTTTAGGTCTTCAGAGTACTATTGTTGTAGCTAGCTTGGTGTTGTTGGTTCTTAAGGATTAAGGTCATTTAGCAACCTACAGGAAATCCTATAACTACTCAAGCTTTTTCTTGAGCCTCCTAAAGCATTGCGGTCTTCCAAGTTCTCAAACTAGTGTTATAAATACGAGCCTGTAGGGCTTATGCAGGCTACTACAAGACTATGTTTCTTCGTATAGAAGCCACATTGAATTCTTAGGTTCATAATTTTCTCTAGGTGTGGCCTTCAAAAATCATAATAATTCATGGTGATATTATTGGTGGTGATTGGAGAGTCTTTCTTTGATGGTGATGAGTGAAAAGAGGTGGAGGATTGCGTTTTTGGTGGATGGTTGTTGGCGGAAAATTTCAAAGTGATAGTGACTTAGGGTTTAGCCTGAGTTGCCAAAAAAAAAGGTTGTCATAGTCTAGTTTTTCACCATCATTTTCACTCCCTTTTGAAAAAGGAGCATCTCACTCGAGGTAAGCCAGAACCATTAAAATGATTAAGGGATATAGATTAGTGTTAGAACATTATTTGTGCCATTAAACTTTTATCATCCAATCAATTTTACTATGACTGAGACATGCATTCATCATAGAATAACTAGAGACACCATTCATAATAAAAGAAATAAGAAATTTTAAAAATGGGGCTACACATTCATTAAATCAATGACACAAAAATTCCCAAAACTCCCTTTGTATTAAGATTGACCGCCATTACTTTGTAGATCAAATAGATTTGTAGGGCTTCCCAAATCGAATATTACGCCATAGATTGTAGCACATAGATTATAACCTTTGTGCAAATACAAAGTTATACAGCAACTACTAACAATCAACACATAGAATCGAACCTCAGTATATGGAAAAATTGCTTGATTTGTTCTTCTATGCCTCTCTTTATAGGCTTGCTCACTTGATGTGGTCTTGTCAAGGGTTTCTTGATATTATCCTTGATTTTTTCCTCTTTGACAAAATCTTGGAGTTGTTTCCCTTTTTTATGTTTATTCCTTCAAAATTAATCCCACTTTCCTGTTTATGCAAGCATGCTTCCCTACTTTTTAGTTGTGCAGTTCCCAACATTTTAATTCTCTGTCGCTTTTAAATTTTTGGTGACCTACTTCTAATGGCTTCATCCATTTATCTTCTACATCTGTTGTTCAACATATTCCAAAAACGAAGGACCCAACAGGCCTCGACCACAATCTAATGACTCACCCTCGATTCAATGCGTCACTAGTGCATTTAGGTCTTGATTTTCCTATACTTCATTGTTATTAGTTGTTACTCCTTCAAAGGAAGGACCCAACTATGGCACTGTTGTCATCATATTATCCTTAAAACTAGTATAAGCAAAAACAACAACATTCCATGTGTCTAGTATTTCAAAAACTTGTCCAACAAACTATGTAGTGGTGTCAACGAAAAACTCAGTGGGTTAGGACTAAATGAGCTCTTGAAATTGTTCATTAGCATTGGTGGTGAGATCACTCAAAGTGATGAAGTGAATTTTAGATGATGAGCTTGGTGGTCCACGAGGCATCCTCTATCTAATTAACCTGAACATCAAGAGTATATACTTGGGCTGAGATTTCTTTATTTTTCTCCAAGTATAAAGTCGCGCTCATATCCTACACAAAGAGCTACTTCACATTCTCCCAGAGTAGATAGACATGATGATTTTTCTTGGAAATAACACTGCTCTAGTTAGCAACCTGGCTGAAAATATCCTAAGAGTCATGCATAAGCTAAGGAAGAGTATCTTTGAATACAATTTAATGAGAAACCTACTCACGATATTGGGAAGATGGATTTGGGACTTCCTGAGAAATTATATTGATAGTATCCTGCAATTCCTAATTGCGTGCAACTAATTTCAAACAAGCATCTTCAAAAAACCCACAACAATGAGTGGGGGAAGATGTGGAGAGGTCATTAGGCTATGCATTAAGAAATGCATCAAAAATCCACCACATAAACTTAAATTTGGTACTAAATTCTGATAGTTATTTCTATAGTTGGGCTTTATTCATGCAAAGTTATTCACACCCACTCATAACCAAGGCAAGTTGCTGGTAATGTTGAGCATATGTCTCTAAAATATTTATACATCGAGATTCCATATGAACCAGGCAAGCTTCAATTTGTGTAGCAGAGGCATGAATAAATTGGAAAATTTGTGGGTTGGACAATGCATTAAGAACATCTACCAAAAGTGTATCTAGCAATGGAAACCTTTCTTACAGTGGTTGGCCACTAACAACTGACTTCTTTGACTGGCCTAGGGATAATATTCTCACTCCTACTCATGCTCCTCGCAGATGTCTTGACAAACATGTAATAAAACCAGTGCTGGAAGAAAAAGGACAATATCATGCTGTTGCGTAGTGACATAAAAGACTTGTTGACAGTGCTCAAGATCACTAATGAAGGTAGCAACCAACTCCGCAAAGAGAAATAAAATGGGTGGGGAAGAAGGGATAGTTGATATAGGAATAATTGGCTCAGTGGAGGTGGAGGAGGGACAGTAGATGAAAGAAAAACGACAGAAGTGACAACGACCTAATCAGTATCCATGTCAGAAGGCTCATCAAAACATGTATTAGAATCAGGTCAGCATACTGAAGCATTGTAAATTTTGGGCCACAAAAATCATCATTTTTTAAACATGCATTACAAATAGTTCTGAAAATTTAAATTATTTCTCATTAACATTATTGTTTGCAACAATGCCATCCATTGTATCATTGTCAATGTTCATATTTTCTTTCAAGTATTTAATAGTATGTTCATTAATCCTAATCTTGAATTGCATCATCTTCATCATCATTGAAATTTGACTACAAACCATCTATGTTGTTACTAGATCTATTTATATCATCATTTTCTATACCATCCATATCATTGTCTTCTATAACATCATCTAACTCTATATTATTGTTTTCATGTGCCTTAACATAATCATCTTCAACACCATCATGAATTTTTTCTAAAATCAAACTTCTGTGATCCATATTTTGTATATTAGAATTTTTTCGGTAGAAATCACATAATTTATGTCGAGTCTTTCTGAATGACACCTGTGTCATTTGGCCTCACGAGTGGGAAAAGTTGGGTCTATCTTTTCATCATCTTAATAGGAAATCTAGTTCCATCTAGTTTACTATGGTATATGAAAATAATGGTAGCCTTCCTTTCCTTGACATTCTTATATCTAAAAAGGATGATGGATCTTTCTCACACTAGGGCTTTTGTAAGAAAATTCATATAGAGTGATATCTACATGCTAAGTCTCATCATTATCCTACTAAAAAGTTGGGGTTTCTTATTGGGCGCAATATAAGGAATATTAATGGACCAAAATTTAATTGTCAAATCAAGCTAGATAAATAATCAAAAGTCTCAAAGGAGCGAAAGTCTTAATCCATTCAGTTCAAAAGAGTGCTTAAAATTAATCAAACAAATATCTAATCATTCCTGCACTATCTTGATTTCTCATTTCTTTTATATTCAAAAGTAAACCATGGCACTATGGTGTACAAATCAAATTTACAAACTTAAATAGGAAAACCATACTCTATTCTATCTTCTCAAAATCGAAAGGTATCTCAAATCATAGGTCTAAAACTACACCTAAGAGAAAGGTCCGCAAGAGAAAGAAAATGAAAGCTAGCAATAAATCAATTCTTAACAACCTTCTGAAACTAGTTCATATAAATCATCAAATATTCTTGTTCCACACTTTCAAAATCAACCACAAAATGTAATCGAATGCACTCATTGACAAGTCACATTGTATTCAAATGAACTTGTTAAAAGTTGACCATCTTCAATCATAGTTAGGTTGTGCAACCACTTACCCCTAATTTGGTTCTGTCCTACAAGAGTTAAAATCATAGCAATGAACAAGCCTATGAGAAAAAGAATACACAAGTTTGAATCTTGCACTTATGTATTAATATATAGAATAAAATTGATATTGTTGCAAATCTTCATGGTTAGAGTCTTTGAGGTCATTTCACTTATGTTCTAAGTTGCAAAAGATGTGTAAAGGAACAAGACATCCTCTATATTTATTTCCCAAGGCAAATCAAAGATCTCTAGGAAAAAATTTGTTAAATACAAATATCAGATTGTTGAATGCATTCAAAGCAAAGTCACCAATGACTAAAGAATGATTCTTGCATCCAAGATCTACAACTCATCACTCTATACATGATGAATGAGAGCCAATCAAGGTAGATAATGCACAACCAAACTATGCAAATGAGGAACAAAGTTTCATATGAAAGGAATTTGCTTGAACCAATATCAAACCCTGGTTTTCAAAAGAGTCTCTCAAACACAACGTTACCAATTGGAAAGGTATTGTAACCAAATCCTAAGGAATTAAAAATGCTTTCAAAGATCAATTTGTGCATAGTGAAAATAAATAAGCATGACAATGAAAGATCTTAAACATACACAACAACTCCTTTCCATATTTGGATTCTTAAATACTCCAAAATTTACATAGTTAGTATTTAAAAAAATATAGAGTTTTAAGAAACAAATGAAAGGATACAATGCAAGCTATAGAGAGATACAAAGCACAATAGATATTTCACAATAATAAAACTATGCAGTGATAAGTAATTAGAGGGTAATGAGCAAGATTAGTTGGGCCCAAACCAGCTAGCTCATTCCCTTGTTAAAGAGAACCTACATTACAAAGCAATGCAAATCATTAACAAATTGAATAAGAATGGAAAGGGAACTTGGAAGTGATGTTTCTTATTAAAAATTATCACAATCCTTAATACATCTAGGGCTCCATAGTCTAGATCCAAATCGATTTGAGGAAGGGAAATACCTCCATCACTCACCTTTGCAACATGGGAGTGCAAAGAAATGGCTTTCTGTCTGGGCTTGGAGCCATATCTCTATTTTTATAATCTTTTTACATTACAAATTTGGCTTTAGACATTCCAATCATTTGCAAAGCAAGATGAGGAATTAAATCCCAACTAATTTCCATCGATAGGAGACTAGTACAACCATTTTACCGTCAAGAAAAATCATATATGATATGAATTCTCCATTTTTTTGGCAAATCTGGGCAAGATCCTAGAGTTCTGGAAAAACAATATTTTTTTATGAAACTCCCTCAAAGACGCTCATGTAAATTTTAGACCAATGTGAATATTGGGAAACGGTTTTGGTTCTAGATACTTTGTTATACTAGTAAAAATGCCATATTCTCCGATTTACGATATTCTCTTCCATCTTCACACAAATCAAGGTCAAACATGGCAGTTTGAAAACTGTGTGAATTTTGAGCAGATTTGTTGATTTTCTTCTAAAAGCACACATGAGCAACCTGGGTGAAATCCAACTCATGAGAAGGTGTTAGAACATCATTTTGTACAATAACCATCTTCATCTTTCCTGGAAAGTGTGCTGAGATGTCGAAGCCCCAAATTGGTTGCTCTTTATTGCAGGGATGTTGCTCTTTAGTGCAAGAATAGATCAATAAAAGATAGATGCACCTATGACTGTAAAAAAGGATCCAAGATCATTCCAAACACATATTTCTACCACCAACTAGCATTTTTTCTCCTAGAAATATTAAATGATGAAGTGGTCCACATGTACTTGGTGCAGGATCCCTATGCGATGCAAGAACAAGACAATCTACATTAACAACACTTCAACAAGCATTAATCCTAGAAATGCATATAAAAAAGGCATTCTTATATAAAATACAACCCAAGTGAAAATCTTCGCTATTGCATTAAAGGAATGTAGAAAGAGTTCATAAACTTGTAAAACATGGAATGAGTAGGGCATCATATGAATAAAAAGGTGAAATAAGTACAACAATTCTGGGCCCTCACAATTCTCAACAGATTAGCCACATGATATTTAAGAGTTTATAATGATAATCTCCTTGAAGATGAGAAGGCCCATCTCGTTAAGGTATTTGAGAATAATGGTTATAGTAGGCACTTGTGTCTCAAATATTTCCTTAAAGCTACCAATGTTCTTAAGATAATAAAAGAACCCAGAGAAAGGATTTTTGGGGTTCATCTCCCCTTTATCTAAGTAACCACTGATAAAATTGTTAGGATCGTAAGGAAGGACAAGGTTCCTTCAACCTTTACACCCCTAAAAACCATTCGGAGCTTCCTGAGATCAGTCAAAGACCCAATGGACCCTAAGGATACACAAGATGTGTATATAATCACATGTTCTTAAGGGATCCCTTGCATTGGTGAAACTGGCCACTCAATTGATCGAAGGATTTATGAGCATGCAACTGACATCAAGAATGGTAGGATCCTCTCCTCAGCATTTGTAGAACATGCAAAGAAGAGAAAACACACATCTATATTGAAAAGGCCCAGGTCATTGCAAGTATTAATCACTCCCATCACCCAAAGTTTAGGGAAGCCATAGAGATTGAAGGGGGGCCTAATAGCCTTAATAGAGATGATGGCTAGAAGAGAAATAATTGTTGGATCCCCACCCTTTCTTCTTAAAGGCTTAATGTTTTTGGTCCTCACTTTTCCTTCCATTTGACTCTTGTTAATTGTCTTGGCTTAATTTTCTTTATTCTTTTTTTTATTATTAATTATTATTGATTAATCCATGAGTTAATTATTTCTTTTTTTTTAAACTTATATTATAATTTCCCCATTTTCTATTTTCCTCTATTTATTATGTTTTTTTAATGAATCCTTCAATTTTATATTCAAATTTACATTGAATTGATTCACATATTTGTATATTTTTATTATTTCTCCATTGTTTTAGTAGAATTATTGATAGTTATTTTTTTTATGTATTAGTTTTAATTTCTAGTGCCCTTCGTTTTTCTTGGTTGGAAATTTGATAGTATATATATATATATATATATAAATATATATAGATTCATTCTTTTAATTTCTATTTGGATCATTCCTCTCGTTGCGACTAGTCTAGTTTATCATCCATAAATACTTTAAGTTTATTTAATTTGTATACATTGTTTAATGTTTTAGTTAGTTTTTATTTCTTGACTTTATATATTCTTTTTATTTTATTATTTTAAATTGTATTTAATTTTGTCTTTATGATTCTATTGATAGGTTTGCTTTTAATAATATGGTTTTTCCTTATTCTTATTTTTCTATTTTTGTTTTTAATTTAATTATTTGGTTAGTTCGAATGATTAGTTATTTATTTATTTAATTTAGATTTTTTTTTTCCAAGGAAAAAATCGGTAACCTTTTATTAAAAGAATTAATGAAAAGTTACACTAGCAGATGCATTTAAGCATTCAGTAAACAGCCACATGGCTCAGGTGCAGATGCACCCCGCACAACGTTAGAGAACTAACGTGCATAAAGAAATAAGAAAAGAGAAGAGAGAGTAGCAAGAGAGAAAAATAACAGAATTCTGGTCGTGAGTAAGGACTCACGCTTCAATTTTTCCTCCCCTTTTTCTTTTCGACCTTTCGCCATTCTCCTTGAGTGGCCTCGGTCGAAACAATAACTAGCTGTGTTTCTGAATTTCGTGGGCCTTGTTCTTTGTCTGAGTCTGAAGTATCCGATTGGTGATGTCGTTTGCTGCCGCCCATGCTTTGGTCCGCACTTGACTTCTCAACTTGATTCTTCTCCGCCTGATTTGTGTGATATTGTGAGTCCTTTGAAACTGGAGTGGTACCCTTCTAAGTTTCTGTTTTTTGAGTAACCTCAACTTTTTCTGCATTGGTCTCTTGCTCCTCTGCTTCTAAATCCTCATCCTCTGAGTCTGGGGGGGGGAAATGCCATCCTTTCCTCTGCTTCCCTTTCTGCTTCTTTTTACTATTTACCTTCTTGGCTTCTGGACAAGAGCTTTGCAGGTGTCCTGTGAGCCTACAGAGCCTACATCTGAAAGCTGTGTTTTCATAGTCTAATGCCTGTAACCAATTTTGTTGTTTGTAGATTAGCCTTATGTTGTACGGCAGCCCTTTGCTTAGATCCACTTCCACACATATACGTGCGAATGTGTAGACCCTTTCGTCGATCCTTTCCAGATCTGTTTTAATATATCTTCCTATGCTATTCCCAATACCTTCCAGGACTTGATCGCTCCAGAAGTGAAGAGGAAGGTTGTATAGGCGCACCCAGACCGGTACTATGGATACATTCATTTTGTTTGGGTTGAAGTCTGGAAACCATGGGGTCATAAACAGCCCAGCTGTTCCCCAAAACCACGGCCCAGCGCTGATGACTGTATCTCTGGCTTCCTTGGATGTGAATCTTACTACGAAAAACCCCTTGGAGCATAGATGTATGTCACATTCCATGGTCCAATTTGTGAAGATCCAATGGAAAAGATCCATTGGTTTAGGCCAAAAACTGTTAAATCGGCATATTAGGGCCTGCATTTCATAGGACTTTACGCAATCATCCAGCCCTGTAGCGTCAAAATTCAAAGCTGGGGTTTGCCCCAATTGATCTACAATGTATGGCTTGGGTTTATATCCGCCGTGGTCTGGCGAGGGCCCTGAGTCTCTGTTGCCTTGTAGAATGTTTTTATAAGAAAAACCTCCCTTGGATTGGTTCTGGGGAGCTGATTTTCCTTTGCCGCCCCCTGAAGAGCTTGGCTGTCCCTGAGGCAGAGCCCCTCCTCTCAGCCTCAGATTTAAAATAATAATTGATCCTGGGTTGATCCCATAACTTTCCATTGATCTGCATTCCTGTAGTGACCACCTGCCATTGACTAGATGTTGCAGCTGAAACAGGTAGCCCATCTCTGCCCATATCCGTTCTTTTATCTGCAGGATGGAGCCTCCTGCTTGAACCCACACTAATCGGGTTTTCCCGTCAGGGGTTTTGATAAATATCTGAAAACGGTTTGTTCTTACCTGCTTTCGAACTTCCAGATCTGGGGTCGATTTGAGTCTTCCTTCTTCGTGCATGTCTAGATTTGCCGACCCTCTGTTCCATCTTTGCTTGGGGTTATCGATTTGCTGCCTAGGCTCGCGCATGGTGGCTGGATCCGGCAGATCTGGGCTGGTTCTGCAAAGTTTTGGCCATTTATTTGTAAGAGGGGACAGACCTGCAGCATGCAGACCCCCCCTGCTGTTGCCCTCTGCATTCAGGGATCGGTGCGTTCTGGTTCCTAAGATCAAACCGACTTGATGACGCCCTTGTTCAGAGTCGCGGATTTGCACCACGCTTCTCCTCATCCCGAAAGCCTCCTTTCTTAAGCATGCACGGAGGTGGACTAAACCCTCGGCGTTTTCAGCGATCAATGTGGCCGGGATACTGGTGAAAAAACCCAAATCATAGATCTGGCCGTCTGATATGAACAGATCTCTAATGACGCTAGACTTGAGCATGCCCTGCTGATCCCAGATCAAAACCACAAACCTCCCTGAGGCCGAGATCTCCAACAATGCAATGCCGAAGTGGTCTGGGCAGGGTTGTGATCCTTGACTGCGCCATTCCACGGATAGGACAATGCCACTCACCGTGTCTGCATAGGCTGGGTCACCTTCAAGCTTTGCAGCAGTCCTGGCTGCATCCACCGTCTGCTCTCTGCGATCGAAAACCCCAGCACTCGCCATTGTCTGATCATTTAATTTAGATTTTTAAATGTTAATCTACAAATAATTTTTTATTATTTTTTAGTCAACATATGAACACTATATTCTAAATGTTTGGATTATATTTCTTCGTCACTTTCATTATTTTTTCTTATGTCTGGATCATACTCTCATCTTAGTCCTCATGATGAACCACACTAGGTGATTTGAAATGCATAAACTCAATAAATATAGTGCGATTTCTACCAATTTTTTTTTTTTCTAATATATCATCATGGATGTCAATTTATTTTATGTTCTCTAAATCCTATCTCTCATTTTTTTAACCATCATTATTTTGCTTAGTATCCATTAATGCATAGTCAAATACATGTCTTAATCTTGGATCATAATGTATGACAAATATCCATTTCGGGTCTAAAATATATTCATAGAAAAATACCTGCACATGAACGACATACATATATTAGACCTATGCTATAACAAGTGTATTGCTTAATAATCACACACACACACACACACATTATATTTGTAGTAAACTATGAATTAATAGATTAATTATCAGTAGTACAACTTCTTGTTTAAGTTAAGGAAATACTTGATCACAATGAATTGGTAGAACAAAAGGCTCCTTATCCTCTAGTAGGAACCTTGAGGAATCTATAGAAAACAATCCACTATGGGTATCATGTCTCCATGTCCTCTCAAATTCTTCATACTATCTACACTTTAAAATACAACATTTAAAAGAGTGTTAATCCAACTCAATAATTTTTTCAGATTTTTCCAACATATTATAGATTCCCTTCAATAATATCCTTATCTTTTGAACTTGATCCACTTGATTTCTTGAAATCAACCATGATTCCATAATCAAAGGATTTTCACTTTACGCTACGAGGAAAATACTTTCTAACAAAGGTTACAATGAAGGTTTTTAGTGTTATAAAATTGGCAAAATTTGTCAAAAAACATGAGTTACAACATCCCTTTATGGTAGCAGCTATTTTAGCGGAGATGATAATGAAACTTCATCACAACTAAAAAGGTATGGTTGGCCAAAGTTTTTAACAGATGTTTTCTTAGTGGTGTGCTTACTAAAAAACTCACATCGATGCACTACTAATATAAAAACACTATTGTTGGAATTTTAAATAAAAGCACTAGGACTGGAAACAAATGTATGGAGAATTGATGTGTTAAATCTATAAAATCACCAATGCTTTAATAATAAAAAAGCATCAACCTATATAATCTATGATACCATGCATGAAGGAGTTAAATGAAAACAAAACTGGTGCTTGAAAAGTATACCACCACGGTGCTTATGTCTTCTAAATATTCCCTGGGCAATACTTTTAAGGAAGGGCATCGGGGTAGGAAAAGAATCTTGTGGCCATAGTGCTTTTATCTTCTATAACGCACTGGTTAGTTATACATAACAATGCACCAGTGCTAATGAGTTGTATAAACAACACCAATTCTTCAAAAGTATAACACCCCAATGCTTATGTGCTTTAAAAATCCTCGATGCTATACTTTTCACAAAAGGCATCGGGGCAGGCAAACAAAATCTTGCAGTATCGGTGCTTTTATGTAATGCAACACAACGATGGTATTAAAGGTAATGATGCATCGATACGTTAAAGGCGAATCACACTAGTGCATGAAATGTATATCTTCACAGTGCCTATTTATTTTACCAATGCACCGAGATACCATTTTTTATTATTGTAAATATAGTTGTTGAAAAACTTATATTTAGAGTGGTGCACATTAATATATGATGTCCCAGTATCCATTTTCTCTTTTTTAGAATCATCGACCTTTGACAATGCAATTATCTTGTTTTCTTTTAAATATGTTATTCATCCAAAAATCGATATATATCTTATAACAATATTCATATAAATTAAAATTTGATTAATGCTTTTGTATATGATATTTGGATTAATTTGGTATACCATGATGCGAGAGCACTCAACACCAAAGCAAGCAAACGTGGACCAGAGGATCAAAACAAAGGAAAGTCTATTTTAAAGCAGAAAAATGGATTTAAAGTGGATTTAAAGCAGATAAGTTAAAGAAAATTTAAAGCGGATAAGATGGATACAACCATGCGCGCTTTTTGGAGAGCTTTCATTGTAGAAAAACTAGGAGAAGACCTGATCAATCCTTGCTAATGCATCTTATATAAATGTAATGTGATAAGGTGTGAGATATATCTATTTGTGAAGAAATTTGTGAGTGATCAAGATGTAGCCGAGCATGAGCTCTTTTATAAGGTTGAAATGCCTTAGCCTGTAAATGTTTTGTGTAATATATAAACCTGGGTTTAGTATTATTTGTATATGCCTGCGTGTTTGTCTTTACTAACGAAGTTAAAATCTGTCTTTTGTATCGATGGCGATCTGAATTATTGTGTAGCTGTTAAATACGTTGGTCCATTATTGTTTAACGCTATGTATGTTAACCATTGCTTGAAAGGGTTTTTGACCTCTGTTACATGTAACTGTTTGTTGAAGACAACGTGCAGCGCAGGGAAGAAACGGGTATCGAACTTCCATTTGGATGATTTTACTATATGACAAAGGCATAGATTTGAAATCCATTCGATGGCAATGTTTGAAATCCGGTTTAGAATTCGTCCCTCCATGGTGTTTGGAACTGTGTGGAAGCTGGTATTTAAAACCCAGAAGTTTGAACAGTTTGTTTACCAATTGATTGAAGTGTCAGGGTGGATCGATGGTAGCTTGTATAAATCAGAAGCGTTGGTATTGAGACAACAAGTCAGATGTTGAGAGCGGAAAACTTGCTTTGGAGTGAAATAAACATCATGGAGTTGAAGTTCGAGTCATTCGTGGCATCAAGGACGACACGAGCCCATCCGGTAACATATATTTTTATGATGGTCTTTATGAGGTTCAACACTCATGCACAAATAAGGGATGGCTCAATTGTTAATGAAGATCCACGTCAAATAAATAAAAAGGTTTAAAATTGTTTAAAACACTTCCGTCGGGACTTGTGGGCCCATAACCCACAGGCCCAAGATCGAGTTTTCACATGAAAAGGGATTTTGGGCTTACCCCCAAATTCTCATTTTCATCAGTTGGTATCAGAGCCGAAAAAGATTCTGCGGAAGGAGGTACAGTTCTTGATAAAGTATGAATAGGTATGGTATTTATATTTTGTGTAGGTAGCAGCAAAAGAAGGTGAGAAGATTTGCAGCAACCTAGAGGATGCCAAAAGACCAAGTGCAGAGGGCTTGGTGAGGTATCATGTAATAGAGGAGACTGTTATTGTAGAGGTTGGTTGCAGCTCACAGAAAATCATGGAAGCAGTTCTAGTTAAGGAATGCAGTGGATAAAATTGCTATTATGAAGACCATAAGTATATGACCAGGAGGTCATAAATTTTTGTGCCTCGGGAGTCTGATGCGGGAGCACTCAGCACCAAAGCACGTGGAATAGAGGATCAAAACAGAGGAAACTCTGTTTTAAAGCAGAAAAATGGATTTAAAGTGGATTTAAAGCGGATAAATTAAAGCAAATTTAAAGCAGATAAGATGGATACAGCCATGCACAGTTTTTGGAGAGCTTTCATTGTAGAAAAACTAGGAGAAGACCTGATCAATCCTTGCTAATGCTTCTTATATAAATGTAATGTGATAGGGTGTGAGATATATCTATTTGTGAAGAAATTTGTGAGTGATCAAGATGTAGCCGAGCGTGAGCTCGTTTATAAGGCTAAAATGCCTTAGCTTGTAAACGTTTTGTGTAATATATAAACCTGGGTTCAATATTATTTGTATACGCCTACGTGTGTGTCTTTAGTAACGAAGTTAAATTCTGTCTCTTGTATCGATGGCGATCTGAATTATTGTGTAGCTGTTAAATATGTTGGTCCATTATTTTTTAACGCTATGTATGTTAACCATTTCTTGAAAGGGTTTTCGACCTCTGTTACATGTAACTGTTTGTTAAAGACAATGTGCAACGCAGGGAAGAAATGGGTATCGAACTTCCATTTGGATGATTTTACTATATGACAAAGGCATAGATTCGAAATCCATTCGATGGAAATGTTTGAAATGCGGTTCAGAATTCATCCCTCCGTGGTGTTTGGAACTGTGTGTAAGCTGGTATTTAAAACCCAGAAGTTTGAACAATTTGTTTACCAATCGATTGAAGTGTCAGGGCAGATCGATGGTAGCTTGTATAAATCAGAAGTGCCAGTATTGAGACAACCAGTCAGATGTTGAGAGCGGCAAACTCACTTTGGAGCGAAATAAACATCATGGAGTTGAAGTTCGAGTTGTTCGTGGCATCAAGGACGGCACGAGCCCATCCGGTAACATATATTTTTATGATCGTCTTTATAAGGTTCAACACTCATGCACAAATAAAGGGATGGCTCAATTGTTAATGAAGATCCGTGTCAAATAAATAAAAAGGTTTTAAATTGTTTAAAATGCTTCCTTCGGGACTTGTGGGCCCATAACCCACAGGCCCAGGATCGAGTTTTCACATGAAAAGGGATATTGGGCTTACCCCCAAATTCTCATTTTCATCATACCATCAGATTTCCCATATCATCGTTATAATATTTAATCATCTATATATTTAATTAGTGGTCTAACATTTCATAGCAACATTGGAAAACCTAATAGAATAAATTAAATTTATTTTATTATATATGAATAAGGGGCTCTTTACCATACAAAATGGGATAGTTATTGGTTCCCCTTGTCTTTCAATTGTCACACTATGTCCATTACATTAAACAAAATGTCTGATTTTCACAAACAATTATTTCAAAAGATACAAAAACTTACATTGATATCCAAATATATCATAATTCTTCACTGGAACTATTGTCAGTGCTTGAGTTGCTTCCATGACTTGGGTTTTTTGGATGAATGTTTTTTTATTGCATCAACTTTTTACACCTTCTTGATCAGGTTCCATCTACAAACATAAAAATAAAGTGTAATGAGTGTATCTACATTGGTGAGAATAATGAAAATTGAAATAAATAATATACATCAACATAAATGGTTCAACAATGTACCATAGCAATAAGTGAGTCATGAATTATACACATTCCTTCAAAGCCAAGTCTCATGCCTTGTTTCAACAACTCTTATGTTGGCGTAGTTCTATACTTGGTTTCCTGTAAGTTTTATACCCCATAATAAATCATAAATATAATATAAATACTTTTTTATTCTATTAATTATAAATTCAAAGAAGTAAAACATCTTAGTTACTTAGGAATTCCACAATTAATTTTTGATATGCCAACATATACTCACAAACCATATTTAACCCAATGTCAATCAATTATTATGATGGCTCTTCTTTATATGTTAGCACCGATTTGAAGACATTCAGGGATGCTTGTTGTAAAATAAGTTAAAATATACAAAAATGAAACCTTAAGATGTTATAAGGAAATATTAACAATTACTCACAGAATTTGATATCAACCCATTTCTTCCTTGTCGTCCTGTTTTATACGTACCTAATAGAAAAAATCAACGATTACATACATTTGAAGTACATTATTGTTGAGATGGATCCTCCTGTGATGTAATTATGTCGATTTATTTGACCATCTCCTTGTATAGTTTTTTGGATGTTCCTACTGGAATGTTTCAGATATCAACACATTCATCTTTTTGGATTTTCATAATCTTCCTAAAAAAGTAATAAATTACTTTTATATTGATATATTAAAACTAAATATAATGAAATTGATATTAATATATGAATTTTTTATAGTAATATATACATATAATTCTAGAAAATAATTTTATTTAGGAATATTACTTTTTGAATGACTCTTTTTTGTTGTTGTATGTTTTTTCTATTGCAAGTCTCATAGGTCTCATTGACCATTGCTATGGAAACACTTCTTGCAGTTTAAATATAAATGGGTTCTTGGAATCATTGGATTGATTTTTGTATTGTAAGTGGAAAGTACGTCTATGTTTGTTCCATTATATCCCTCATAGTTTTGTAAAACCAAATTCCCCCTTTCATTAACCTACAACACCACTCTGGATGAGCTAAGGACCAATTCATAGTCATTTACATGTTCTATAGTTTATTTTCTTAGAATGGCATTCTTTTCCTTCATTGTTGGTCCCTGTAGAACATTAAACATATTTGAATTAATATATTATTTGAAACATGTTATCTAATATTCTTAATCATATTATTAATGAAAAAAATTCATATTGAATAATATTTTCATTCACCTCATTCATCCTTCTACAATTTTTCTATAGGGATTTTATGCTCTTCTACATTTAGATCATAAATAATATTATTGAGCTTCCTCGTTTTTGTGGCTCTGCATGACACACACTAAACAATACATATTAGTTAAAGTTACATATAGTTCAAACATATTAATTTTGTAAAGAATTTACAAAGAACTTTTCTTTTCTATTTTTTTGGATTTGATGTCATTGTGTCGATTAGTATTTTTGTTACCTGACAACTTCTTAGACATTGTTTTATCAATATACAACATGTATTATTCAATACAGAATCCATTAAATATATTTTATAAATAAATTACATCATTTTCATAAAAAAAAAGGTTTGGTAACTAGTGTAGTTATGTGCCTAAATGGCCCGGTGCATTTAATTTAATAAATACACTAGGGCGTTTAATTTTTTAGCACTGACAACATTTTTTTAAAATAACTTTAAATTATTACGGTGTGATATGTAATGATAAAAGCATCATAATCACACTAAAAAATGAAAACATAAAAAATTAAACACATTTTTTTGGACTTAACGATGCTATTTAGCATAGGTGCATGAGTGTGTTATATTACACGAGATGCACTGATAAACAAAAGTTGTTTAAAAAAACGGATAAGCATGACAAGGTTTGGATCTGATTCAATAGTGGTTCCCCTGCTTTGCATGCCAAATGCCTTATATATATCAAAACAAACCCATTAAATCTAAAATGCCTAAAATGAAAAATCTTTATTATGAAGTGGTAGAGGGAGTTAAACACTAAGATGAAATTATGTAGTCACATAAGCAAGAAGAAGCAAGGGTTTAAAGTAAGTATTGAGTATTTATTTTTAATTATTATTATTATTTTGTCATTTAATTGAATCTAAATAGACCACAATTGTAAAAAAAAATTATTGGTAAATTTATATAGTAATTTTTTACTATGCAGGTTTTTTTTGTTTTGTTTTTTTTTTTTTTTTGTTCCTGATTTTAATTAATTAACATAAATAATATAAAATTTAAATTTTTTACTATGCAGTGTTTTGAGTGAATTACCATATGAGTCAAATTTTGATCTTCTAAATAGTTTTTTTTGTTTCAAAGTATTATGTTGTTCCACAGTGCTCC